>CAJQUW010005107.1:0-93833 GCA_907163375.1 Prostheceraeus crozeri | reverse complement strand
TCTCAACCGATAGCATTGTACAGTATATAAGCAGTCCCACATGAGGCGGCCAGATCGAGTTGTTTAGCGAATTAACCCCCCTGAGGATGAGCGAACTCTCTCGAAACGCGTAGGGATGTACATTCTTTTTCATTAACTATTTTAATTCTGTCAATAAATTTCAAGGAAGACGGAAGCTGGTTTTTAGCATCAACTCGAGTATGAAGAACCTCCTGTTTGGCGAGCATCCTGTATGTCAATACCGGTTGATCAGAACCATGTCAAGACTAACGTATCCAATTCGCAAATGATCAAGTGAAATACGTGAAAAACCAACTCAACACTGGCGTTCATTGCGCAATGCCTGGTCCCACAATGTGGTTTCCCAAGTGCGCGCGGTCAAAGTTCCCGATCTATCGAAGTGGACAGAAGCTTTAGCGAGAAAAGAAAATCAATCTGGAGAAAGAATCCGACGTACTCTCAAATGAGGGAATTACAACGTAAGAAAGATGACAAGAATCGAAAAGAGGATATGGTATCTTCACCATTGTTTCGGGCGATTTGGAAGCCAGAAGTAGTCCAAGAATTTCTCAACGAAGCCTGAGACGGCGTGAACGGCTGGAAGAATGAAACCTAACGAGACCCATACAAAGAAGTGGAGTGCTATCACTGGTGGCGAAGTGTATCCTGTACATCTCAAGAAGTGCGTGTTGATGTAGCCCTAATGTTCCTTTTCAGTACGAGGATGACTTTCGTGACCTCTTCGGAGCATTTGAGAACTAGACTTGTTTTTCAAAGAGGCTGTTTCCTTAGGTGGATATTGATAAATACAGTCAACTCTTAATAACCTTTTGGAAAAGTCCTAAATTCAGAGTGCCTCAAAATGTTAACAAACACGTTTGTTAGTGATGTTGAAAAAGAGTTAGACAAGCTTACTTATCGTATGAGATGGAGTACAGTGTTTGAAAATGATTGCTCGGATGAGGGGAACATAAGTGTTCCATTTAGTAAGAATAAAGTTAACTTGCCTCCTAGAATGAACGAAAACCAAGAAACTAATCTACAGCTTTTTCGTGCTGAGGTGATGAAGTTAATACAGTCTCAGAAACGGCAAAACAAGCAAATTCAAAAAGATATAATTGTTTCTCGTAAGTTTCTAGAACAAAATGACCTTACTGTGATTCCTACAGATAAGACTAACAGACTACAAGTCATTGAAAGAGAAACTGTGACAGTTGAGCTTCAGCTGATCGAAGCGAAACTTATTTTGAACTTAATGAAATAATTCAGTCCTCAATTTTTCAATTCAATACTCTTAAAAAATGTTCTGATATTTTTTAGTGCACATTGATGTACTTAGTTTGGATAAAGATGTCATGATGATGACGTCATAGTGACGATTATTTTATACAAATGTTTTAATGCTAAAGTTAACACTGTTCATGGAATCTGGTATAAAAGCAGCTGTCTGACAACACAAAATATACAAATCATACGCGATCGTTGGTTTTCTCTTACGCACTACGACTGGGGTCTAACCATACTACATTATGGCCGTCCGACGTTTTGTCAGCTTCACAGGTTCACTCTGTGACGAATTGAATCTGTCTACTTCCTGCTTGGCCATTACCACAAGCTTCACGTGCCCTGTCGTTTGCAATACAATCTTCGAGCATTCTTTCGTGCGTCAATTAATGCAAAAGCGCACGCATATGCAACATACATTCATCATTCAGGACACACACAACACTAGTTAGACCAGTTGATTGTGCTAAGCATTAAAGGGTCTTACTAATACAGCTCAAGGGACCTAAGGTTAAGGCTTTGGATATAGTTATCTTATTAAGATACACACGTTTCCCACACTTTTAAAGGCCTAATAAATCTCTAAGGACTTAAGGAATTAGGGAATTAAGGAGCCCACATTACAAACCATGACAGAGCCCTGGAGCCACCGGATATCAATGAATTAACGGCATAAAAATTGGCAATATTCGATTCAAGCATACAACCTTGACCAAATGACAAGAAGTCAGAGTCTTCAAATGAAACTTCGTTCTACGTTCACACTCATTGGCAAGACAGCGTTGATCTTCTGGTGGATCTAGCTCACCTAATATCCCACTACTTTTGGATGTGCCAACCCTGCAAGCATTACTGACCGATCAATTGATCCCCGGTGAACTTCAACCCGCAGAGAGGGAGAATTTCCAATGAGATACGGAAAACGCCATGATGATCATACAAAACATTAGGTTGAGAGTACATGGCAAGCCTGCAAAATGTGCGTTTGGAGGCAATGCTTGAGGAACAGATCGGTGAAGCGATTAGTAGGCCGATACGTGACTTTTGAGCCGCAAACGCGCAAACTTCAAAAGGAACCTGCACTGAATTTCGCAACTGCTAAGAAAATGATTAGCAAGGATGCCTTTTCTCAGCCTACTCCGCCATCCTCCGTCGTCGCCTACACGGGCATTAGAGGCAAGCGATCAGAGCAAGACTAGTCAGTCCAGATACCAGTCTTCACGGCAAGCTTCAATTATCCTCATCAAGCCATAGGCCGAAGCAGCAATACCAAGAACAGACAAGCATTTTACAAAAGCAACTCGTCGACTTGTCACCGGTCCGTCTCAGTTTGCAGGCCTACACATCCATTGTTGCATGTAATTGCCTGTGGAGGTCCTCATCTGCGCTCCATATGCAAATTCAAATCAGCAGAATGTAATACCTTGTCACAAGATCGACACAATCGCTCGCGTGTGTAGATCAAAACCGATTATTCTCAAAGGTCAAAGCAATTGAAGCAACTAAGGATGATGAGCAAGATATTCCTGTTTTTACAGTAGCCGAGTTTTGACTTCAGAGATGCAATAACTGAACTGCAGCCATCGACAAGGTCTATGTTTATACAGTTCTGCCGAACGAAGACCGCGTCTACCTAATATTGTTTTCTCCAACGGCAAGGCGTTGATTCAATTCGTCGATACCAGGCATCCAATTACATTTGTGCCAAATTAAAAAGTACAACGAACTCAAGCAACCTTATCCATTAATCCTACGAGATCCACATCAGAAGGATTCAACGGCCAGTCCACACGGTGTTCTTGGTAGATTCAACACTGAAATTCAAATGATGATGGATCAAATGATTACTCAGCACATGTATGTTTTACTCGATGATGCCAATAATACTCGGTCTCGACAGTATGAGGAAAGACTCGGCAGGATCCAACATCGTATTACGAGAAGAGAGGGAAGTGCAGTACACAGCGTTGTACAGAGCGGTGCACTTCGTTTTGCAGATTATCAACTGAAATTCGCAATCTGATCATAATGTAGCAGCAGTAAAGGTGGAAAAATGAAAATTGAGCCTGTAATCATTACAATGCATTGGTGAGCCAAATTTATCAGGTCCCCCAACTCGCATACGGTCCCCCCCCCCCCCCTACGTGGACAAGTTGAACTATGCATACGCGAAACATGGTCAGAGATGGGATATTGAACAGAGGTCGAATCATCAGCAAGGGCAACACCTATTGTCACGCCTATCAAGAGCACGGGCAACCACTAGTTTGTGCGATTATCGGGTGACGGTAAATCAGAGCAACTTCGACAAAACGCAAATACCACCCCTTTCAGTTCATGACATTTGCCATGGGACGCTACTGGCTCCGTGTTTCAGCAAGATTGATTTGTCCCCTGGCATTTCTGCAATTCCTCGTGACCGACCAAGCAAAGGAAATGACAACGATTAACACCTCCGTGGGATTAATTCAATTCCAAGCACCTTCCGTTGGACCCTGTCCAAGTGGAATATTTCAAAAGGTGATGATCGAATTATGTAATGAAGTGGAGTCAAGGCGTATCAAGATGACATAACGTCTTCGGAGACACTCAATCGTCAACACATGAACACGTTTACGTCGCTTCTCACAACTTTGAATGATTTCATGTGCAATTAATGCCAATAAAAGCGGAGTTTTCTGTGCCAAAGTTGAAATATCTCGGCATACATATTGAGCAATTTGGAATTCTGCTGACCCGATCGTATAAAAGCTCTCAACCAATCACCGAAGCCAGATACTACAGCGAAACTTCACCGTTTTTTGGGATTCCGCCCAATTTTACTCCAATTTGTAACATTGCTCGCCGTCCTCGTCAACCACTTTATACCTACCTTCAGCGTTCCAAAGACACTCTACAATGGTCCAAAGACTACCGAAGATGCCACAATAGAGTATTATCAAGCTGCAACATAGTCAAGTACTATCAAGCTTCAAATTGGACTCCATTGCACATTATGGTTGAGGCATCATAATTCGGCATTGGAGCTGTTTTCTTCAGCAAGAGGACCGTCGGACCTGTAGCTTGTATTTCAAGGAAGCTGTCTAGCCGGAATTGAATTATTCCAAACACAGAAATGAGGCTCTCCGCGATACATTGGCAGTGCGCGACTTCGACAAGTACCTGTATGCAACAAGTTCACCATCATTAACCGACCATGAAGGCGTTGAAGTACCTTTTTTAACCCAAACTCATCTGTTGAAAGCCTACTGCCAGAATGATCAAAGATGGGCCGTAGACCTCTGCAGGCTTATGACTACGATATCAGACATCAACCCGGCAAGCGCATCATGATCGACCTGCGATTTTCCTATCCCGTAATGCTCATTTTTGAAGAACCAGATGAATGTCAACGTTGCATTTACTCAACCGACTACCCATCAACTAACAACAACTTTGATAGAAGAAAACAAAAAAGACATATGGATCAGTTTATAGCTGGATTGAAGCATGGTTTCTCAATGTGCTGCTAAGAAAAGATTTCCAGTCCTGTATTCAAATCGGGATCGTGGCATTGCATCACAAGAAGGCATTTTATGTTCAAGACAAACCTTTGATACCTCCTGCGTGTCGCCTGAAATGCTTCAGGCACCCTACATGCAAGCCACTTAGGGCCGAGACAAGATTCTACATTGGGAACGACTCATATTGCTGGTGGCCCAGTATAAATTCCGATGCTCTGTTCATTTGTCAAGCAATGTCAACGATAGCAGTCAAAACCGAGAACTCATGTCAATTGGGCACCCTGGCCTCTGCCATACCAGCCGTGCAGAGAGTACAATGCAGATTATTGCGGACCATTTCTATCCAAATATTACGCTCTTAGTCGTTGAGGATGCATACAGTCACTTCCCGGAATATTTTTGAACTCACTACTGCCAATGTGGAGTTGCCAATGCTGAGTTTACAAGGAAAGCCTTGCAGAAGTTCTTCGCCAGAGAGGTATTGCACAGACTCTAATAAACCGAACTACGGAACGCACTTTAACTGCTCACAGAACTACAGCATGTTTACGCTCGATTGATGTGTCCCCGTACACACTGCTCCGAGACATCCACAAGCGAAGTGGCATGGCTGAGATATGGTTAAAGACACTGAAGTCCGCTTAAAAGCGCAGAACCACAGACTTTTGACGATCTGGACAGAGTAAATAGGTACGTTGCGTTTGTATTATCGAAAACGCAATCCATGCAACTACTAGAAAAGGCACCAGCCGAATTATTTAGAGGTCGAATGCTTAGTATGAACGCTTTGACGTACTACTGGGCAGTTTTCGAGAGGAATGAAGGTCGCATACGAGACGGTATTATCACAGGACGTGTAAGGAACAGAATGTGTACAGTTTTAGACGCGAATGATGGTACGATTCATTAAGACAAGAACCAAGGTGAACTTATTTCCTTCTTCTCTTTCTCTCTTCCTGTTTCTCTGACACGACTACACACCACACACTATTGCGCATCAGCCTCCACCAATACAACTTCTGCGCCTGCAACCGATACAGCCGTTTCCTGCCGCTTCGACAAGTGACTCCTGCGCTGATGTTTCGGCCCGAACCTCGGTCTCAATCTCAGTCACAACTACTCAACATACCTCGCCTCCCCTCTCTCTACAATGCCTTCATCACCCGTTCACGAACCTCATCAGCCCCATGGTCGCATCTCCTGCGATCCTCCAGTCCCAAGCCGCAAAAGTACGCACCAAGTCCGCCGCATCAGAGAATCCGCAAGCCTCCTGTGAAGCTAAGTGACTATAAATATGTGGACTTTTCCTAACGAGGGGAGTTGTGACAGTTGAGCTCAGCGATCGAAGCGAAACTTATTTTGAACTTAATGAAATAATTTCAGACCTCACTTTTTCAATTCAATACTCTTAAAAAATGTTCTGATATTTTTAGTGGCACATTGATGTTACTTTAGTTTGGATAAAGATGTCATGATATGACGTCATAGTGACATTATTTTATACAAATTTTTTAATGCTAAAGTTAACACTGTTCATGGAATCTGGTATAAAAGCAGCTGTCTGACAAACACAAAATATATACAAATCAGTACGCGATCTTAAATTAAACTTACATTGTAAATCTCTTGTCTTTTTCACTTTAAACATAGTTCTGGAATTGGTTTTCTTATTGGGGAGCAACTAAATCATAACTGCACATTAAAGTTTCACATCTAAATAGTGCTACATTTAAAATAATTGTCACAATAGTCGCAATTGAGCAAACCCATTCAAAATCAAACAACGGACGTCTATCGGTACGTACCCAAGTGCTCAGAACCAAACCACACAAGTTCGATCATAGACGTTCCCAAACACAGTGTACTCAACTGAGTGTACCAAACACATGTACCTATCCAGTAAAACAGATCTCATACAAGTTCCTATTCATAACACCGAATTATACATGTACCTATCCATGTGCCTATCGATAACTAAATTATACATGTACCTATCCATGTACCTATCCATGTACCTATCGATAACTAAATTATACATGTACCTATCCATGTACCTATCCATGTTCCTATTGATAACACTAAATTTTGCATGTACCTATCCAGTAAAACAGATCTCATACAAGTTCCTATTCATAACACCGAATTATACATGTACCTATCCATGTGCCTATCGATAACTAAATTATACATGTACCTATCCATGTACCTATCGATAACTAAATTATACATGTACCTATCCATGTACCTATCCATGTTCCTATTGATAACACTAAATTTTACATGTACCTATCCATGTACCTATCCGTAGCAAGTAGGGCACAGTTTTCACTACTGATCAGTTTGCAAAAATAATCTAAAAAAACAAGAAATCGAGAAATTACTAAGTTGTGGTACAGAACCAGCCACTTTTAGGACTACGTTGAAAGATCATAAAATGGCGAATAACGGAGTCTATCCTTTGCGGCCGATCGCCTCGTGCATAAAAAATCCCACGGAAAAAGTAGACTGGTTATTGAGCAAAATCATGTCTCAACTTATGACCTTAGTCCCTTCACACATCACAAACACTGAAAATCTTATTGAGCGGTTAAACAGCAATAACTTCCCAATAACTGAAAATTCAACTTTTATATCCTTAGATGTGAAAAACCTATACCCAAGTATACCGATCATGGATGCTATTGTGGCAGTCATAGAGTTTACGAAGGAAAATTGGAACAAAATAAATAACTTTGGCATTGATTTAGAATCAATTGAAAAAATGCTCAAGTTTGTATGTTTTAACTACGAGATCGAATATAGTGGCAAAAATTACCTTCAAATTAAAGGCTGTCCTATGGGAGCCCATTTTAGTCCGCCTTTTGCGGTTTTGTTTATGCATAGTATTGAAAGTAAAGCTCTGCAACTTTTGAAATCACAGCACAATATATCTCCAAGCATTTATGCTCGATACATTGATGACGTAATTATGGGTCCCTTTGACAAAGACTTCGACTTTGATGTAATATTAAGAACTTTTAATGGCATCGATGAGAATATTGAATTTACTCTGGAAGTTCCAAAAAACCTTACACTTAATTTCTTGGACATAAGCATCACGGTGAAAGAAGGCAGTATGAATTATAAATGGTTTGAGAAAGAAATACATTCGGATATTTCACTGCGCAGCGATAGTTACGTGCCTAACCATATCAAAAACAATTACGTAAATAATAGCATCAACTACGTAAAGAGAAGATGTAGCAACGAAGCTGATTGCAAGAAAGCTTTTAATAAACTTGAAACTAAATTAAGTAAAAATGGATTTTCAATGAAACGAAAACATAAGAAAAGTACTAAAAGATGCAAGGAAATACGTAAAAACAGTACGTATTTAAAACTCGGATTTGTTAACGATAAAACTGATCGTGATATCCGCAAATTAATTAAAAAATACGAGTTACCGATAAATCTTGTTAGCTCCCCTAATAAAACTTTATATAATGCCTTGAAATTCAAACAAAAAGTAGAAAAACACGAAAGTTGTCTTGTTTGTGAGAGTTTGCCTAATAAGATGAAGTGTACAGATCGGTTTTTGGTATACAAATTTATATGCCACCATTGTAAAGATTTCTATATTGGTCAAACCTCGCGTCCTTTTAAGCATCGTTTTAATGAACACAAGCGTGCTGTAGATAAAGGTAATGTTGATTCGAGTGCTATGGCAGAACATTGTCTGAAATGTAGATCAAAACGTTTGACTGATTTTGACCTTGAAATTCTTGATAAGTGCAAAGATGCATTGGACACTAGACTGACTGAAGCTCGTTACATTAAACAGTTGATTCCAAAAATCAATCGAAGAAAAGAGTTGACGGTATTTTAAACATCTCTCAACCGATAGCAGTGTATATAAGCAGCCCACATGAGCGGCCAGATCAGTTGGTTTTAGCGAATTACCCCCTGAGGAAGAGCGAACGCTTGATACGCGTAGGGGTTGTACATATCTTTTAATTAACTATTTTAATCTGGTCAATAAATTTCAAGGAGAGACGAAAGCTGTTTTTAGCATCAACTCAAGTATGAAGAACCTCCTGTTGGCGGCCATCCTGTATTTCATGATGTCTGTTATTGATAAGAAATGCAAACTTTGTGAAACGTGTTTGGAAAATCGTCTTCTTTTAAAAACACAGGAAAATTTCTTATGGTGTTGTCTTGCTATTATGCTGATCTAAAATTAATTGTAAGAACATTGCTGTATATTTGATGAGAATCCATCTATAGTCATAATTTTATCATGATATTATCTCAAATCTTGGATTATTGAAGCTCTCAAACTATGAAGGTGCACCATATTTGTTGAGTTGTATTTACATCATCTGCGCATTTGCCATTCATATTGAAATTTGTCTTGCACTGTGATCGAAAGAGAAACGAATTTGTTAGTCGCATAGTATTGATGCGATTGGTTACATCAACAAGCAGCCAAATAGTTCCTAACTCTGTGAGAGATAGGATTTGAAACTAAACAAAGGAGAGAAACTATGCAATTTTCGACGCTGTTAGTCTATGAATGTAGTTGTTGCTTTACTTTCAATCTGTGTGAGTTCGAGTAAGGCCTTTAATAATGTAATGCACTGAAAAATGTGTTTGTTATGCACATTATCTACCACGCCCAATCTTCCTGATACTCGTAAATTTGTCGATGCTTGCAAACAGCAGCGATCTGATTAACAACTACTGGTAAGTTCTTAAACAATCTCACAGCTATCTTCTTGCGCCTTTATCAAGTTTGAGAGTATCGAACCTCCATTAAGGGAATGGAAATTAGTTTGATATTAGTGAAGTTACAATTTTCTCAAGCATCTAGGCCAGGGATGCACAACTTGTTTTCGTCGAAGGCAAATTTCTTTGAGCAAAATATTGACGGCCACTTTCATTTTAGATCTGTGCAATTTTTCTGGTAACATTTATACTTAACGATGCAATTTTCATTAATCTTAACTTCAATTTCATTCATAAAATATTTGCAAATGATTCAAGTTAAGGACATTATAGTGTCGAGTGAAGAATCCAGAGAATGCAAGCTTACATAATCGGTTGTTCGTGATCTATTTAAAATTACACATCTCAATTATTCATATTTCATTTATATAAAAAGAATTTCATGTACAATGGAAATTTTTCAAATTTCACAGGCGACGTCAATGTCATAGGTTGTCGTGTAATAGTACTAAGATCCGCACATGTACATGCACATTCAATGAAAGACACATCACCGTTTGATGAAATGCCATATCACATGAATGCGGTATGTGTAGGGAGATTGCAATTATGAGTCAACGTGATGATACGACCAGTGATTGGTATCTGCGCTAAGCGCTTTTGACCGAGTTTATAAACGAAGACTAGCACTAGCGCGTTTGATTAATGTATCAGCTTCTGGTTGTCGATGTAAACGAAGAGAGGTGATCATGACTAGGTTGAGTAGCTGTTTGAGACTTCAGCAGCCATGGTCGCAGCTGTCTGATAGAATGTGGGAACTTGAACCTCAGAATTTGTTTTTGATATTTATAGTGAAAACTTGTAGTGAACTTAAGGTGAAAAATCACATTCAGTAAAGTTCTGACAAGGCGATTTGGCAGCTTCAAAATTTTCTATCTAAACAGATTGTTTACCTATTAAAGTATTTAAATGCACTCGTTAACAGTAGGAAAACATCTCCAATTGAAAAATGAGGTGGAACACTCTCAGTATGGTGCCATCAAGACGACTATGATCAAAGTCCCCAATTATGATGTTAAATATTCTCCCTGAGTTTTGGATCAGTTTTGCTTTTACCAAACGATCTGTAGGAATGAGAGTTGATCTCGAGCAGTGAATTCCTATTTAATTTTTAGTTTGTACTCTGTGTGCCGTCCATTTCTTTTATTACATTTTTTAAAAACAGGGGACGAAAAAGAAACGTTTCACTGACAAAAGAGGTCTAAATTTAAAATAGGAGGGTTGACCATCAACAATAGCAACACGACTAGATGTTGTTTTCGTACAAGATTTTTAAGTTTTTTTGTTTTGCGAGTTCATTTAGTTTTGGTTATCGTTTTCGATTATTTTATCACGAAAAACAAATAATTGTGTTAGTTAACAGATATTAATTACTAATTACTAACTCTATTACTAATTATTATTACAATGCTTCTCAGGTACTTGCACAATATTTTCCAGTGTTTGTAGCCTCAATAGAAGATGATTACATGCATAAATTAAGTAAGCATGATTATTGAACCGGTATATGAAATTTATAAGATTCACAAAAGCAGTTTCGTTCTGTCAGGCGCCCAAAAAGTCATCACTAAATCTCCAAATCCAATCTGCAAGCAACAAAGCATATATTTCATATGTTTCTTACCTTTTAAAACGATCATTAATCTCTTTGTGCTAGGACGCCCTGATATAGACAAATTCCAACGTATTGAATTCTGAATATAACAATTTCTTTTATCAAATCGGTGCACTCTGTCATGCAGCCAGACTCGTAACTAAATTTGTTGTGTAAGAATTGGACTGAGCTACTGAAGCCTTAGTCAGAGAATTCCTGAGACCTCAATTCCAATAAAGCTGCTGGAGGAAAGTTAAAGATCGTGTTTCCGAACATAACCCAGCGGAAAATGGTAGTTCACTTTGTAAGAAAATCACAAAATATAAGTTGGCCTGCAACCAGCACATTCCTTATTCATAGCATTGGTCAGGTTTATTAGTTTTGTAAAAATAGTATTTTCAAGCATTCATTTGCTTTTCAAGAGAGATACGAAACTTAAGGTCATCTAGAGGAAAATCAAAGTCTTCACTCCAATGACGCACTTGACTTTTTGTGACACTTGAAGAGCACTTCCAGACTCAAAACAAGACAAACGACAGTGTTTCATGCCGCAGATGATTGATATGAGTACTGAGTAGCATCGAGTGTCACAGGTGTGTGCGTTGAAAGAAATATCCCAGCGTTCGACACTTTCCAGATGAATTTCATTCATCAAATTAGTAACTGAATACATCAACTCCGTAGACTACTCCAAACTTTATGATGTTCGTTATCCAAATGCGGCTATTCAACAGGTTTGACTGAAATGGAAAGAAGATGAATAAGTGAGAACTAAGATGATCGAAAAAGGCCTGTGATGAAAAAAAAACAGGTCACAAGACTGAAGGACAAAATTAGAAGATGAGAGGTCTGCTAAGCAGGCTACTTCTTCATCCTCGGCATGTTCCCGTCGATACGGGATCTACTCTTCTGCTCCGTGTCCGCCACTTTGCGCGATCTGCGGCCATGTCCGGGTGTAGGTTTGTGTTCTTCAAATCTCCGCAGATGGTATCGATCAGCCATTGCTTTTTGTCGGCCTTTTGGCCTTCTGTCGTTCACCTCCAGCCTTGCTGCTGTTCCGATGACGCTTTCTTCTTCCTATGTGAAAACGTGGCCATACCAACTAAATCGACTTTCCATCATTTTCTCAGAGATGGCCGCAATTCCCATCATCGCACGGATGTCTTCATTCGTTTTCTTGTCGAGCCATGTGTGTCCCAGCGACCACCTGAGCATCTTCATTTCCATGACGTTGAACATTCTTTCCGATTCTTTGTTATAGACCAGCACTGACATCCACAGAGGGTCAATGGCCTGACGATTGATTTGTATATCCTTCCTTTGACTCGAGGGGATATTCTTCGGTCACATAGCACCCTCGTTCTTTCCTTCCATTTTTTGCTAAGCAGTCTACGAGTGAGGAAATATTGAAGGAGAAAAACAAAGAAGCAGCCAGGAAATGCAGTAACAAAAAAAGTTGAGCGGATCAACGTCCTCGCATGCAATTATAGACAACTACCGATAACTGCTTGCGTATTAAACGAGCATTTTAACCCTCCCTCATCGGGATTCACTTTTCAGGTAGGCTCAGCGGCACATACTCTTACATTTTGTAACAATGGAGGAATAGCTAGAGTAATTTCCATTGACTGACTTTACAGAGATAGCATGGCTGATTGAATTATAGTCACGTCATTTAAATATCATTTACAAGTAAACACATCGTGACATTACTTGTCGGTATAATTAGACAAATGGCTCTGCACATGCTTCACGTGATCACAACTCGTCCCATTGCAGATTTTAAAATGACCTGTTGTATGTGTACTCTCATATCTCTCATAAGGAAAAGAGTTTGTTATATATAAAACCAATTCAATAAGAATTCAATTGATATGATTTTCAATATTGAGGACGAAGCAAGAACGTACCAGTTCAGTGGTCGCAAGGGATGGACTAAACTATTGAAACCGCAGTCAGAGAATTTGTGGTACCTCAACTCTAGCAAAACTGCTAGAAGAAAGTCATGGATCGTGTCTCCGAACATCTCCCAACAAAAAAATGTAATTCAATTTGTATTTGGAAGATAGTCAAAATGCATATAAACGAACTCATTCCTTATCCATAGCATTGGTCAAGTTTATTTGTTTAATTTTGTAAAAATACTTTTTCTGAAGCATAATTGATTTGTTTCTCAAGAGTGATTCGAAACTTAAGGTCACAGCTGTGTACTATTTCCATTCATTCCTGAAGCTCCATTAATCACTGCGTAATTTAATTAGACTTATTTTGGGTATAGGACTCGTTTTTACAGAAAATATAACAGTGATTATAATGAAATATTCTTGAAATGTAAAGAAAACGCACTGACTAACTGACAAAAGTGTTTATCCAACATTTCTAAGCCATAATTACCCTTGTAAACCGATTTGATATTGATAAGGTTGCTTGGCGGCTCATTGAAATCGAACATTAGCTTGGAAGAAAGGGACTATGGGGGAACATTGCCTATCCAGAGCAGCGCGGTCGGCTGAGGACAAGAGTGGGGTTAGGGTTGATGTTTATTAATTTTATGAATTTTATGAATTTATGAAGACAAAAATGGACAATCTTTGTGCCACCGTGGGTAAGTTCGTATTAGTTTGAAAGTATATCTACACAACAAAAATATGAAACCATGCAAGAATTATCGATGAATTTACATCCAATTTTATGTTTTGTTTTCTGTTTTTAGGAGCTTGATTGCGAGGGAGCGACTTCCGACGGATCCAAAGAATATTGTATTTTGAGTATATTTTTACTTGATCAATCTCAATTTGCAATTGTTTATTTGGAAATTCATTCAATTTGAAACGCTTGACCCTGGAGATTGAAGTGTCAAGCACTCAAATATCATTGACTGCTGCTATCTTCAATTCAAGTATACTCTTTCATCTAACTGAGTCCCCGCCTCTGAAATTTCTGTATGCCAACTTGGAAAGATGAGGCATCGAAACAAAAAGCGTCGGAAAATCAGCTGCCGTTAGTCTAATCGCATTTTCAATTTATGAGTGTATTTTCTATTTCAAAGTAGATTGCAGTATTAGCAATTCAGCAATGACTATCAGTCTATGAAAAACAATTACTGTACCGGTATGTATTGTAGAGAAATGCTGCGATTGTAATGTAAACTCTTTATGTATCCGCTTTTCAGTGCTTCATTTTATAGTGGTCCAATCAAAGGGCTTTTATCTTGTCGGAACAATGCTCTGGGATAATTTGAGTACCTCATGTAGTATTCTCTGCTTTTTTGATTCTTTGATCATGAATGTAGTACTTTTATTACCTCATCATTTTGTCTCATTCAAATATATCATTTCTTAACTTCATGAATGGGTCTTTATGGACGATAAATAAAGAATAATTTCAATAATCCAGCTCACTCAGGACGAACGGAAGATTTCTCTCGTTTAAGCAAAGCTCATGTTCTACATGGGCGTGATGAATCTCCGCCCAATCTCAACATCAATTCAATTGCATGCACTGTGTTTGCTGCTACATGCTAATAATACACGACTAACGACTAATTAAAGTAGAATGTTGAAAATTGGACAGTTTACAGCGTAGGCTTATAAAGTAAGTAAGTAAGCGTTTTATTTCGAAATATTGGAAATCATTAAGTACAGCAAAGTTACATACATTTTGCAGAGACAGCATGTAAGCAGACAAACAAGGCGTACTGGACACACACAAAAATAACACCGGTAAAGAAAAGGCATTACTTGTACTCATTCATGATAATAGACATCCAAGGGAGGAAAGAATGCAGTCTTCTGGTAGTGTTCACATGGGGAAGTTGCAAGTGATTACTTCGTTCGAGTCGGGGCGGTATCAGGTCATGCAAAGGGTGGCTTTTATGTCGTTCGCATTTAACAAAGAAGGATTGAGATCTGTCAGTTAGGCTACCATTGTAGATATCATAGAGAATCGACCACAACTGCAACCTTTTCCACAAATTGAGTTATGGGCGCGTTGATGAAACCTTTGTAGTTTCACTTCTATTGATTTTGGAAGCCAGGAAAATAGTGCGGCGGCATAAAGTAGCAAATTACATATCAAAGCTTGATGCACCGCAGAAAGTTCGTTAGACGACATAAGGGGCTTCAAAATTCTAAGGACGTACGATCTCTGGGAAACCGTCTTTAAAACATGGTCAAAATGAAGCGACCAAGAAAGGCGATTATACCAATGCACACCCAAAATCTTTACAGAATTTGCCACAGATATCACTGTAGGCTACGTCATCAGGCTCCCTCGGCAGTACACAATTTGGTAAGACTTGCTTAGATTTAGCTTCATTTTGTGGTTCGTCAGCCATTCTTCAATTTTCTTAAGATTCCTTGGAGGATAATTTATTACTTATTCATATTTTTGTGACTCTGGTGCACATATGCTTCCAAAAATGCATATGTAGACGTGCAATGCGTTAGACTTATCACTGGTGTTCCGTATACAAGGATATCAAATGTGTTCTTGCAGCTGTTCTATCATGGTAATTGAGTGACTTCACAGTATATTTTTAATGTCAACTTTTCTGTTTATTGGTAAAATATGTTTAATTTTAGACATTTACATGCATAGATTACATAATATGCATCATATATATACGTGGGGAACATTGTACACAATCAACTAGAACCATTATTTCTTGGACACTTAAAAGTTTGGAACCGGGCTACCGACTCTAGCAGCATGGTGTTAGTCTGGGAATGATCATTCAAGGAGTTCAAAAGATTGACTTCCGTTACAATGATGCCGGTCCTCTTCCGGCCTTAAATTGTGAAAAGATGCTAATAGGGTACAGTAACAGAGTTGTTGCAAGCACGATATAAAAAGAATAACCAAATATTGAGGATCATTTATACTGTATGATAGCACACATTTATGTATAATTCATAGAGTAAAATTGAGATATAGTCCATGTTTAAATGAAAATCATCATCCTCTAGGAATCTCAGTTACAACTACATAAAATAAACTAAGATTAAGCCTACTGTACAAAATATAACTGTAATGAATAAATTTGTAATGAACTTTGAAGAAAAGAAGAAAAAAGAAAATAAAATACATGTGAAACTACAGTATGGGTACTAAACTTGCTATAGAATCGACCTACAACGTCTCACCTGGAACTACTCCATGAAGAAAATGAAATAAGGAACTAGACTTGTTATAAATTGACCAATTGGTGTCTAACTATTCATGAAATTTAATCTATCTCTCAAGAGGACCGGTCTGTGTCCCATCATATCTAGCCTTAATCCGCAAACAATTATAACAAGCGTAATCTGCATACGACTGAAGATCGACGACTATCAATCGCCTATTTCACTGCAGATGGGAAAGGAGATAATTATTCACGTTGTTACCTAACTTAATATAGAAAATAAGCTAACCAAGAAATTATCAATGTGTAGGTCTAACAATTAAAATACAGAAAAAAAGGAAAGTGATGGGTAATAAATACTGAAAGATTAACTGCTGAAATTGATTAGTGAAGTACAACTGTAATGGAATATTGAAATTGCAACAAAAGAAAAGATAATAATAATAATAAGGAAAAAAATTGAATGAATGAATAAATTAATTAATTAAAAAAGGAAGGAAATAAGCAGCACAAATGAAAATTGTTAGGTAAAAGAATCAAAATCTGAATAAATAAATAAAATTGATAGTCACAAGAAACTAGTGTAAAACAAATGAGTAGACTGCAACAAAAAAATTAATGCAAACGAATAATGTAATACATACTGAAAATAAAATGAAATTAGTCTTTAAAAGGACTGGTTTTGCGTTCCCTGTACCAGCTAGGAAGTCATCAGCAGGAACTCAGGTAGGATTCGTGTTTCGGCCCCAATTCCGGAACACTCAAACCCACCTGAGCGGGGCCCTGCACAGTAAAACTGTACAGCTTCCACAACGTCAAAAATCGGGTTAGTCACAATCGGTGTAAGTCAAAATCGACAAGAAAAAGAAAATCTGATAATTCGGTCAGCAGAAAACTGAACTTAGAAAATTGTCAAGCTGAATACAGCTCAAATTTCAAAAGTAGCTCTTTATGCCTGTGTAAACATCTTTCTGCATTATTGATTAAAGAATCTTGATTACAGCCTCTAGCAACTAATAATCTGAAGGTCGAAGAAAGACCTGACTTGTATTGCAAAGGGACATAACTGTGAAAGTTGATATACAAACCAGTCCATGAGGTTTTTCTAAACACACTAGTTCATGTGCCTTCTACACATGATCACGCTTCACCAAAGCATCTAAGAAGGGCAAGCTACCATCAGCAGACTCGTTTTCACAGGTGAACGTCAGATTATTGTGAGCACAATTAAAAAGAAGTCAGCAACTGTTGAGAGCCACTTAAAGATCTTACAATTATGAAAGTGTCATCTACATATCTTTGATAGCGAAGACATGTGTTATTGATAGAATTTTTCAAAACATTACATGCCCGAAAAAAATATTTGATAGGATGGGTGCTAAAGGGCTACCCATGGCGATGCCATCAGTCTGACGATACAGCTTTTCATCAAAAGAAAACTGGACATCACGTACACAAATGAAAATTGAATCGCAAAAGTCGTCTATAGGCATGGGCAATGTTAAATCATGACATTCAATGGCTAGCTCTATGATATTAACAGTCTCAATGGTAGGCACATTCGTAAACAGAGATTTAGCGTCCAAAGAAACCATATATGCACATTTTGTAAATCAAAGTTACGAATACTCTCTGCGAATTCAAATGAGTCGCTAACACAGAAACCAGAACACAAGGCTTCAACAGGTTTTAACAAGTTAGTGAGCCATCGTGCTAGACTGTGAGTTGGTGAGCCAGTCGTAGACAAAATAGGTCGTAAAGGACAATTGTCTTTGTGGATTTTTGGTAACCCTTAGAGCTAAGGAATTACAGATCCGATAGGTTTTAATTGAGAGAAGATGGTTTCGGATATTAAACCTCGATTACAGAGTTTCTTGAGCTTGTCAATTGTAGATTTCTCAAGGTTTGAGTGTGTTCCCATTTTTCCTAGTTGTTGCATTTCATTTCACCTGGTCATTGCACATGAATAGAGACCACGAAGGCGCTCGTGCATTACTTTCATACTACATTGTTTTGATTTTGGTGTCTCTTGTTATTGGGTATTATTTTGTATTAATGAACTGGGCGACTATCCTTATCTTCAAATGCATTGGCCATCACAACTGCTTCAAAACATGTGGCTACTTAAAAATTGATCGAATATGTTTTTAGACCGCAGGAACGTAATAGTCCGGCAGCCAGAACGAGTTTCTGCAGGGAACGAGGCCGAAAATGAGACTTTCACAGAATGATGTACACCCTATGCCTACTACGAATTCGCGCGTCTGCCGAATTCTAGTGAGTTCCTCTTCTTGTCAGACAAGATCAAAGAAAAACACACGTAAATCCAATTGGACGTAGATTGCAATTTTTGGCTAAAATGAAATTTTCTATGTTTTCTCTGATTAAACGAAAAATATTAAGCCTAGAGTCATAATTTTTGGCATGGAATGTCTTCAGGTGATTTCCTTTCATGTTCATGCACCCCTGTCTATAAAGATAGACACATTTAGATTTGGCGAGCCTCTTAATGTCGGCAAACACAAGCATTTTGAGCAACTTTATCATATATATATATATATATATATACTTATCTCCTGTCTCAGCTCCACTAAAAAAGTCGAATTTTTCAAATGCGGAGTTGAGTATGAAGATCAACTCGAGAGGTGCCAAAACTTCGGGTCAACCTTGGAAATGCACTAAAATACATTGGGATGATGATTGGAGCTCATGAAACATCACTTGTGCTAAAAATTTGACATTTTTCCTACAGGCAAAAATCGCGGATTGCCACTTTATTTGGCAAAATTGGACGATGAAATTTTGTGGAACATCGCATTTTCTACCAATGTTCATGTTCCTATAACATTTTTTCACCGAAAGTGTCATCAGAAGAAATTCATAAAATAATATATATCGAAGATTATATATAACTCCGATTTTCAACCAAGAAAATAGGGTTGTCGGGCATACTAGAATAAACGAGAAATATGGATGAGGGTCGACAAGATCGTCCAAATTTTTTTTGAGTTTATGACGTTATATTATGTATCATTAGGCATAGAAACCGAATATGTAGCTCGTTTTGCAATCTGAGCATGATAAATGGTCTTAATCATGACTTGAAATCGAAAATTTTGTATATAAATCCTGTCTCTGCACCATCAAGATGTAATCTTTTTGCATATTTCTCCAAAACAATGGTTCTGTTGTTGAGTTCGGAAGTGCACATCAATAATAGCATAGTTTGGGCAGATATAGCCAGATTTTTTAGCTAGTCTGGTGAACTATTTTCCTCTGTACATTGAAAAAACACTAAAAAGAAGGGATATATCAGTTTTTTAAAAAGATGGGAGTACGGATGTACTGAAGGGTTGCATTGACCGCAAATATGTCAAAACATCTGCAACATTGTCTGCAGAATCAATCTTGTACAAAAAAGAGGCCTCATCAACCGACTGATCTCATTTAGTGAATATTATGAAAAAATTATATATATTTAACGTGGTCTCTGCACCACTTTGCATAAAAATGGTAAAAATTTATTTCTGAAAAGTTTGTTTCCCCATCAGCTTGATCCATGGATTGCCACAATTATATTTTTAAGGAATCATGTCAATTATTTTGCTCTTAATTTGACAAACAAAAAGATTAACAAAAGATCCGAGTTTAGTGTGTTGGACAATAAAATCGAGAACATCAGGACATGGAGCCCAAAGGCAATGTGAAGATAAACTACATTGATTTGGGAGTAAATGTGCACATGTAGGAAAGCAGCTTGCTGTTTCACTTCCTTTCCAACGAAAAAAACGCACTTTGGAAGTGATGTCAGATTTACACTGTGTTTGTTTAAATTCTATACATATTTATTACAAAGCCGTTTTGCTCATTTAAATTTTCGCAAATATTTTATTTCCATCCACTGAAGTGACAGATCTCTTATATGATATCTTTCCCTTGCTGTTGCTCATTCTCTAATCTATCAATGTCAATAGTTGCTGTGTCAAGTTGACAAAGAACTCATGCTTTATCTAAAATAATATTGAAATGCAGCGTGACTGGTGAGTCAAATCCAATTGTACGCAATTAGGAAAATATGCAAAAAGTCATAACTCAGTATTTCCTTTTACGTTCAGAACATGTCATCACGTCAAGTTTTGGATGCCTTTTCCAATGGCAGTATAAAATTCAACTCATTCTGTCATGTAGTCGACCTATTTACTGCTGCAGTGTTAAATGAAAGAATAGAATTAGAAGACACTAAAATACAACCAGTCACAACCACTTCATGAGATAATGGTGAACAGTCATGCAAAGTTGGAGGTGAAATGGTCAGGGTCTCTGGTTGTGAGGGCAATGAAAGGGTCCAAACATGAATTCCCATGAAGTGTTCCATTATATTCTTTCACAAATATTTGAGCGAGAGGCTGAATCAGCAGGGTTGTCGGTGGACATGGTAGTCCAGCACAATCCCAAGAGGAATTTGCGCTGAGATTTTAACCCAACCGAATCCAGGCAAGAATCCTAGCATCAAAAATGTTGTCAATGATACTTCTACAATGATTGTATTGGTTGTCTAAAAACATGGGCCTATAACCCAGCCTACATGCAGGCCTCGGTGTATACCTACATTCCTACTTCTAGACCTACATTTCAGAGAATTGAGAAGTTCCTTTAGTTTTGTTCTAAATTTAACTAAGGATATGTGTCGCAGCCCATCATATGGAATAAGAGATATAGGAATATCAATATACACATCAATCATATATGCATATTCAATTGTTGAATCGCACGTTTACACTTGTGCGGTGTTTATTTGCCTAACCAACGAAAGTCTTCTGGACACGTCCTCACAAGCCATGCATCGCAGCTTTTGTACTTTATTTTATTTTGTAGATGCAAATAGATAAGATGTTTTCTGTTTTGAGATTTGTATGTAAAACAATATTTGATACATACGCTCGTACAATGTTGGACCTTCATGGTATTGTTGACTCATCTTCTTTCTGCTATTCACTTTTGGCTACCCATTAAACGGACCAGACACGCAAAATTGCTTGCGACTGTGAAACCTTGTCGTTAGATAATTCCTAAGAGAGAACATATTTGAACTCTCATGAAAGCAGTTGAATTGAAAACAGTTGACTTTTTCAACCCATACTTCGAAGAATTGTGTTTCCGAAGTTATTTCATAATTCGCTGTAGTATTTTTCGTCAAATTCACTGTTCACTTCGTGTGAGTATAGTTTGTCTGCTGTTGCATGTAATTGGCATTGCTGCATGCGACGTGTCTAATAAAATATAATAACGAGTAAATGTAACTTTGGGTGATAACGGAAAGTAGACGAAATTGCATGCGTTTAAAGGGAATGTGCTTGAAAGGAATACGATGAGCCTTCTAAAATTGCTCATTTGATGATAGATCTGCATGTTATACTCCCAGATTACATTGTAATGATAATCTTCTCAGCTGCTGTATCATCGCATTTCGATTTATGAAAAGCTCAAGCAAGTGGACGTATATCATTGTAGAATTTGTTCTGTAACTAGAGAAGCGTTTCCTAGTTGTACTCCAGTTCTTTCATATGTTACCAAACGTATAGGTTACCTGTTCGTTCTCTCAAAGTACACGAATGTTAGCACTATCTCAAATTTGGCCTACTCGAAAGTAATGGAAACACCACTCGTGACTCTGTTGACATGTGTAGGATTGCAAAAGCCTTTGTCTTCACCGATGCCTACAGACGAATTTTCACATTATAGAAAATTAAGATTATCACCACTGAATCGCGCCTTTGATCAGCTCTTTTTTTCGAATTTCGACAACATTTGGCACAATTTCATTCAGCTTACACTTTTACCTGATTTTGCGCTATTTGTTGGATGAAGCAATGTTTTCTGCGGTCAACAACAGACAACTTTTAACAATATATTTTGTTGCATTAATGCTGGAGTTTTTCTAGTTTGGATTTAAAAGGATGCTTGTCTAATCAGCTCCGAGAATATGTACCCATCTTTTCAATGGCAGGCTTCAAATTTGTAACATTGCCATACTCAGTCATTGGTTGAGTCATCATTTCCCTCACTTAAGATCAGAAGATTTTTAATATCAGATCAGAGGAGGACTTGTCTCGTCTGCACCAGTTGACAATAAACAAAAACATTTTCTTTGCGCCGTAGGAATGCTTACGCCTGCGTCCGACAAATGGATCGACAGGAGCAGCTCATCAATGATGACACGACTGAGTGATAAGAGGGTCAACAACATGATATCTCAAAATAACTAAACAGACCATCACTCATTACTTCATTTATTTAAGCAAACCACACTGTTTTCTAAACCAAGTGTCTCGGCTGACCAAGTAAATCAATTTAGAAATTAGTTATCAGTTTGCGATTAAATTTGATGAGAATAGTCTATACAAAACACGCAGGAATTTTTGTGCTGTGCAACGATTTAGGAAACTGTCTGTATAAAAAACCTTAAAGCATCCTTAATGATAATAAATTCTTTATTTAGTGAGAATGACATTGGTAGCATGAATCAATCAATAAATCCTTTAAAACAAATGATTGATTACAAAAATCTCTACAGAACTTGCTCGAAGTAGGTACTTGCACATATGCATAGTTGGCCTACTCGTTCTCGTAATCGAGAACCTTTTCACTGCCTCCCCAGATATTGTACGGTCTGCATTTCCCGAAATCAACAGAGATTTCAACGGATGTTGTACTCGTTCCTGACATTGGAGGTACACCAGGGCTCATACTGGGTCTAGGCATATATGCGTCGACGCTAAGGGAAAATTGTTATTCCAGTTTCACTAAAGATTGTCTAAATCCGCGCTGGATCCAGGGATTGATAGAATTCTTTTTGCTGCCTCTTTCAGTTGAGGAATTTTGTTAGTTGCTTAGTTTCTTCAGAATAATGTGGGGTACGGTCTCTGCTGGGCTTGTCCAAGAGAGTAAAGGTCCGGACGGCGACGTTTTTGACAAAACAATTCTGATACGCAAAATTAAATTTCACAGCTCTACTGACGACTTCAATTAAAATTAGGTTTACGTTCACTCCCACTTAATCTTTCTCTAAGAAAAATTTCCAAGAATTTTCGATTCAATCTCAGGCTTCCATGCCTATTTCTAAATCCGAACGTGATTCCAGGAGTTTCTATATTTTCATTATTCTCCGCTTTTCCGAAAATCATTCTCCATTTCTCATTTTTCCACCTGATCCTTTATTTCCTCCATATTTTTAAATTATCATTCCTTTTGCAAATTTTGCTGAATATTTTTCATTGTCCCGGTAATTTCACAATTTCATGCATTCAGGTCAATAGATCAGAAAGAAATAATGATGTGCGATAATCTGAATCACAAGTTTCAAATGAATGTAAACTTGATTTCGAGGATGGAATGAAAGAGGAAAACAAAACCACAAATTCATTTAGGCTTATTCACAATAAGGTGTAGACCTGAAGAAAAAATTGGGCCTATAGTGTTCTATAGATGTCATTGCATTATTTTAGCATCATGCTTCCAAAACATACACGTACCTATTAATTATCAATTGAAGCACCTTTCAGTAATAAAGAATAAATTCCTTCCATAATGGGCTAATATGAAAAATATGCTCAGATTTTTCTTAATTTTTGCATGTCATTTTTTTCGTGGACAAGACCTGGTAGTGCTAGCTTATTTAGTTTTTGGTGGCCCAATCCCAATGGGAATCCCAATACCCAACGGGAAGCCTGTGAATCAGTCATGCTTTATGAAATAAATGTAATGAGTGTGATAGTTAAGTTAGAGCTGAATTGCTAAAGAAAGTTTTTAATTTTTAGTTTGCAAAAAGGCCGAATAAATAATGCAACTATGGCCTTTATTTAAAATTCAAATGTGTCTTACTCAACTTAGAGGGATGTTTTGTAATTGCAAGTTAATCAGCGGATTTACAATTCCAGAAAGGTTTCAAATTCATCATTCATCGGCAATCAGTGTATTTGTATCGGAGTATAAAGCTCC
The DNA here is from genome assembly GCA_907163375.1 of Prostheceraeus crozeri. Classification (NCBI taxonomy): domain Eukaryota; kingdom Metazoa; phylum Platyhelminthes; order Polycladida; family Euryleptidae; genus Prostheceraeus; species Prostheceraeus crozeri. Next base: position 69,565 of record CAJQUW010005107.1, on the reverse strand, counting down.
ACTCCAGTGCTTCGGGAGTAAGCATACAAACATTGACTACCTGAGCCCTGCTACACTGCATCTGTACGTACGTGTATAGGAAAAGCAAAGAGGTTTTTAATATTCACGGAGGCATTGTCTGTAATAAATGGTGGTATTTTTGTTGTAAATGCAACGGGAGATGCTACCACAAGAGGTGGTGCCGGAACAGGTGCTACCGACGGTTTGCATCAGGCATCTGCTTATAACTTCGCAGTGAACACTCCTCCTCGAAAGCGGAGAAAATGTTTCAACGCGGCTATCTGCCGAATGGACGACATTTAAAGATTAACTTTGTTATTTGTTAAACTCAATATAAAATGTAGATTCCCAAATCATACTTTTGTAAATCAACCGACCTATTTTCTTAGTGAAGACAAACTTTCAGAAGACAGTATTTAAACGTACATTTTTAACAATTCCAATATCATATCTCATTCGAAATGATGTCAGTTTAGAGGTATTTATGTACAACAACATTGAAATCGAAGGGAAAGCATCACATAATTAAAATTATAATATTGTGCTATTGTGATTAGAATGTTAGAAAAAGTGTCAAGTATTAAAATCCAAAAGTTCCATGCAGATCTTCTTTGATTCGGCCTTACAGCAAACTTGTTTTCTTTAGTTTGTAGATAGTTATCATTCCATCGCTCATTTTATAGTTGCTTACAAAAAAGAAGATTTGATTTAATTTGATAATATTGCCATGGTAAATGCTTTCCTGTAGGTAACGTTATCGGAATGCTAAGTAGTTGCGTGAGTCTGAACAGAATTCGTTTACATGTGGTGCAGAGACAGGACAAAAAGGTGCAGAGACATGGAATACTGGAGCAGAGACAGGCGTTGTTTCAAAAAGAATCCGTTTTGGTGGTGCAGAGACATGATATATGGTGCAGAGACATGGGGTTTTGGAGCACAGACAGTATGTTGTGGAGCAGAGACAGGGGTGAATGGTGCAGAGACAGGACTTAGATATATGAATTTCTTGAAAATTGGAGCAGAGACAGGGGATGTGGTGCAGAGACAGGACATGTGAGTGGTGCTGAGACAGGAGATAAATATATATATATATATATATATATATATATATATATATATATATATATGCGGAATTGGCATTGATAAACCAAGAGAAAGAATTTCTTCCTCTTCAGTGGATAATTTTACAGAAGAATATATATATATATTATATATATATATATATATATAGATAAGAAATATGCGCTCCTGCCCCACCGAATTGTACTCTCCTGCCCCACTTGTACTCTCCTGCCCCACGGACGAATATGAAATGTACGCCCCTGCCCCACAACTGTACGCTCCTGCCCCCATGTGCACTCCTGCCCCACTGACTCTCTTGCCCCACGTATGAGCTTTTGCGGAATATGATTGTGCATTGATATGTACTGTTGTGAAAGAAGTTCTATGACTGTCAGCGCCTCCAAATGCCTGGTCCGACGATTGCTGTAGGCCCTGGTCCCTTCAATTTTCGTATTTAGAGTTAGCTTTTGCGGAATATGATCGTGCTGTGATATGTACTGATATGAATGAAGATATATGACAGTCAGAGCACCTCTAAATGCATGGTCCGTCCATTGCTGTAGGCCCTCAATTTTCGTATTTAGAGTTAGCTTTTGCGGAATATGATTGTGCATTGATATGTACTGATGTGAAAGAAGTGCTATGGCTGTCAGAGAACCTCCAAATGCCTGGTCCGACGATCGATTGCTGTAGGCCCTCAATTTTCATATTTAGAGTTAGCTTTTGCGGAATATGATTGTGCTGTGATATGTACTGATATGAATGAAGATATATGACAGTCAGAGCACCTCTAAATGCCTGGTCCGACGATTGTTGTAGGCCCTGGTCCCTTCATGTACAAGTGGGGCAGGAGAGTACAATTCTCGGTGGGGCAGGAGAGCACATTTCGTATTTATATATATATATATATATATATATATATATAATGTAAAAAGAGGTTATCCAAAAATGGTCAAAAATAATTCCAATAAAAAGCCAAAAGAAAAACAATCTTGACTGCAGGTACCCTGACTAGTTACGTCCCTTCTTGGGACTTCTCAAAGGGTTAATGATATATTTTTGAAATCAAAATAATAGCATCATTAAGCTATTACACGCACATAGACATAAAAATTGATGACATAAGATATATAGTATTAGTTAATGGCCATAGCTAGGCCCACGATAGTCATAGAAATAATCATGAAATCCTGACTCCCTGAATGAATAATAAGAATTATTAGGATGACAACTTTGCCATGAATTTCGAGGCCGTAATAGTCCGGGAGCCAGCGTGAAGTTGTGCAGGGAACGAGGTAGTACATAAAACTTTCACATAGCATAGTACACCTCTAACCTACTGCAAAACTTCGCGTCTGCCGGATCAGATCATTTGCTTTTCAGAAATAGAGAGGATAACACAATCCTATGTATTTCCAGTGGTAAAATTGTGACATTTAAGGTGTTGACTCCATTTTTTTTCGAGTTTTTGCTCATAAAAGTTACACAAATTGGTATTTTGTTGAACAGGTTATTATAGAAATCATCTACAGATCATGATCTTCCAAATGAGTTATCATTTGGAAGATCATGATGAAGTAAAGTGTACAAACAGACACTTTTCGTTAAAGTATATCAACAATTTTCCTGAAATTTCTATGTTAAAATTTGCAGTTACACCAACGAAAAGTGTCTGTTTGTACATCTGTTGATCTGTAGATGATTTCTATAATAACCTGTTCAACAAAATACCAATTTGTGTAACTTTTATGAGCAAAAACTCGAAAAAATGGAGTCAACACCTTAAATGTCACAATTTTACCACTGGAAATACATAGGATTGTGTTATCCTCTCTATTTCTGAAAAGCAAATGATCTGATCCGGCAGACGCGAAGTTTTGCAGTAGGTTAGAGGTGTACTATGCTATGTGAAAGTTTTATGTACTACCCCGTTCCCTGCACAACTTCACGCTAGCTCCCGGACTATAAATCGTAACTACGCGTTTGTCTGCGCCAATTCCATATACGTGCAGGCCTATAGACATCCCTAGATTCATTTTCTCTCCAGTTTATATTGGGGCAAGTAAGAGTTCTCCTCTTTGTATTGTAATATCTTATGTTAGACGTACTTTCATTACGTTTTCGATATTGGTTATTTCCTGTGCAATTTCTTGAATTATTAATATTTCTAGTTTTGTTATCATCTTTCGTTTCACTGTTAATTGGTATCAAATGTTTATCTGAATTAAAAAAACTTCGTTTCTTCTCCCATATCATGTTGCTCCTTTCTTCTTATTGATACCAATTAACAGTGAAGCGAAAGATGATAACAAAACTAGAAATATTAATAATTCAAGAAATTGCACAGGAAATAACCAATATCGAAAACGTAATGAAAGTAGGCCTACGTCTAACATAAGATATTACAATACAAAGAGGAGAACTCTTACTTGCCCCAACATAAACTGGAGAGAAAATGAATCTAGGGATGTCTATAGGCCTGCACGTATATGGAATTGGCGCAGACAAACGCGTTGTTACGATTTACGGCCTCGAAATTCATGGCAAAGTTGTCATCCTAATAATTCTTATTATTCATTCAGGGAGCCAGGATTTCATGATTATTTCTATGACTATCGTGGGCCTAGCTATGGCCATTAACTAATACTATATATCTTATGTCATCAATTTTTATGTCTATGTGCGTGTAATAGCTTAATGATGCTATTATTTTGATTTCAAAAATATATCATTAACCCTTTGAGAAGTCCCAAGAAGGGACGTAACTAGTCAGGGTACCTGCAGTCAAGATTGTTTTTCTTTTGGCTTTTTATTGGAATTATATATATATATATATATATATATATATATATATATATATATATATATATATATATATATATACGTGGTGTGATCCAAAATGTCCCGGACTAACCTACTTGCAGATAACCTGTGATAACGAATACTACTTCAGATGTAAATTTAGGTCTTTAAGGCATGAGAAATATGGTTGCCGAAATTTTTCCGGTCAGTTTTCTATTTTTTCAAAATTTTCAAACATTTTTGTCTGAATTTCAAGATTTTCCTATAAATTCTAGCGATTTAGAATTAATATATTTAGATTAACTTGACAGTTAAGCTATCACTAATAACCTGACTAATAATTAACGGAAAAACAAATGTTTTGTTCCAGAAAACAGTTTACTTTTCAATGTATGAGCCGTTAGCATTCGTCACTTTTTGCCAACGAAGTCTCAATTCACAAAAAGCTTTATGAAAAAATTCCGGTGTCAAAGAATCAAAAAACTCAGTAACTGCATCCCGCAGTTCAACTGGCGATTCAAAATGGTGTCCACGAAGATGCTTTTTGAGGAATCTAAACAGATAGAAGTCACTTGGGGCCAAGTCAGGTGAATAAGGAGGATGGCTCAATAGTTGAAATCCGTTTCTCGTTAAGGCATTGGTTGTCTCCTGCGAGGTGTGAATCGGAGCATTGTCATGAAGCAAGTAGAGGGGAATGTTTCGTGGCTTTCTTATTTTCTTCCTCGCTTCAGATAACAGATTGGAATAATATTCGCTATTGATTCTTACTCCTTTATCCGCAAAGTCAACCAGTTGGATTCCCGAAGCGTTCCAAAAGACCGTCAGCATCAACGACCGGCGATGTGATGTTCCGGATCGCATTTTCAAAGGGGCAGACTCGCCTGATTTTCGCCACTCTGCAGATTCTCGCTTACTTTGAGGCAGATACAAACTTAAAGGTGTTTCATCCTCTAAGGATGCAGTTCAGAAACTGATCTCCGTGCATTTCGAGGAGATCCAAATTTGACTGTGCCGCCAGAAGTCTGTTCTCCTTCATTTCAGGTGACAGAAACTTCGGTACGAAACGTGATGCCAGTTTGCGATATCCAAGTCTTTCGATGATGTCATGACAGGAGTGATAACTGATTCGCAACTCTCTTGACAACTCACGGATGGTTATCCTTCTGTGTGCTGTAATCACTTCATCGCACTGACTCGATTTCTCTTCCGGAATCTCCTGCGGCCGACCAACAGTTGAAAAATCTTGCTCCACAGATTGTCTTCCGCGTTTAAATTCGCTTATCCAGAAATAAGCAGTAGTTCTCGATGGAGCTTTGCTTCCATATGCCAGGCTTAATTCCTTTAGAATGTCACCATTAGCGAAGCCGCGGATCAGGAGGTATCGTATCACACTGCGATATTCGACTGAAGACACGCTTGTCACATCCATCATGAAAACTGATAGAACAAAGAACCATCGTTGACACGGATTTCTTAATGAATGCGTGCTGAATGAACTTCACTGATTGATATCGTAACACATGAAGCAATTAACAAAAGACTGCAATATTCATGGCAAAGATATCCGTCAAATAAGGTACAAATCAAAATCAATCTAACTATAACAATAAGACAAATTGGATCTCGATCAATTCAGAAAATACAGAAATTCATGTTAAAATGTAAAAATATTTTTTAAAAATAGAAAACTGACCGGAAAAATTTCGGCGACCATATTTCTCATGCCTTAAAGACCTAAATTTACATCTGAAGTAGTATTCGTTATCACAGGTTATCTGCAAGTAGGTTAGTCCGGGACATTTTGGATCACACCACGTATATATATATATATATATATATATATATATATATATATATATATATATATATATATATATATATATTTATATATATATATATTTAAAAGGCATCTAAGCGCTAAACTAAATGGTCTCTGAGCGCCATTATAGGGCTCTGAGCGCCATTTCAATGGCAGATGATATATTTAAAAGGTATCTTAGCGCCATTAAATGGTCTCCGAGCGCCACAAGTGGTGTCTGAGCGCCAAAATAGTCTCTAAGCGCCTCAAACGCACATGAGCATTTCCACGCGAATGACAACTTTTTGTAAGAAAGTAAAAGTTAGATTGGACGGCATCTTTATACTGAAATATTATGTTGATGCTCATATTTTATGATATTGAAGTTAGTTCATTAAATTAGATGGTCGAATGACACATAAAACAGAAAAAATTCGTTATTTTCTTCATTTTTCTTCCCTTTAGAATGCCTTTTTTCAGGCCGTGATATTGGCATGATTGATCATCTGTTTAGCTATCGCTATTTGATATATTTTTACATTTGAATTGAAGTATTCTTGAAAACTGGAAATTTGATAATATCATTTTCATGAACGATGAAATGATAAGATAAATACATAATTTTATTATCGTCATAAGACGACGCTTCGACACTACTGCAACTGCTTTTATTCTACTGAGAAAATCTTGAAATGCAAAGTTTTCTTGCAGAAATTATCAAAATATGGGCTATGTGGATTGTTGACGCATTGTTGAATTTCTCTGTTAGTGTCTACAAACATAGATGTAGTTCATCAAAGTTGCGTCATAAGAGGACGATTGAAGAGTCGTCATATGACGCCATAGTAATTTTCTTGAATTTTCCGTTCGTGTATGTTCTAGAATCGGTGATTTATCAGCAATAATTTTCATTGAACACATCAAATAATTTGCGCGCCTTGAACATTCTTAATGTGTTTAATAATGAAAGTAAAAGCGATTGAAACATAAAGAAAATAAGTTTATTTCTTTCTACATGTAGCGTAGTCATCTAGTAGCAGATGTGATCATCAGAAAAGATGATTGTGCCATATTTGGCATTCCTTTTGATGAATGGATCCATCAAAGAGCAAAAATAAACTAAGTAACTTTGTTGTACATGTAGCATCAGCTAATTACGGCTCAATAATAGAAGAAGCTTCAAATTCAATAGCCTAGGATGTTCAGCACTTCCATCGAGAATTACGGCTATGCCAAAGAGTAAATGACATCGTTATAGGCCTACTTGTGAGATATGACTAAACGATCAGCAATATAGTCAAAAGCTCAAAAGCAATATTTTCTTTCCGGATTTTGAAAACGTTTCCACAATCTCAAAATCATGGCAAAGTACTTTGATATGTGCGCAGGAAATTCAAGGACTCTCGTGAAGATGAAGCATTTTATTTGATGAGATCTGTGGTTCCAGTTCCTTTTGAGGGCAAATCAATTGGTGGAAATGGCAATCAAACAAAAAAATCAAACAAAAGTCGGCCATGAAATGCTCCATCAACTTTAGTAGGCCTACAGTCTGGAACCTGCCATGCAATATGGTTGGTGATATGGTGGCTGAGGTATATGCATTGATGGCTGGTGTCCCGGAATAGTTGCTTCTGTGGATTCAGTAAAATGCCACACATTTTCAGTGCGGTATGAACAATGTCGGGATAAATCGTTTCCGATTTCCTGCCGTTGATGATATTGACGAGATAAATGATCGGTAAACTCCTTACAAATTGATTGATGGGATGATCGGATTTGAGGACAAACTTTTCATCCAATTGACACTGACTATGCCGCAAACGCTCTGTTTCATGACCAGTAGTGCTTGAAGTCAGAGTTTGCGTTACAGAAGATTACAAACATATCTATAGCTGAGATTAGCTCAAAATATTCTAGTTGTTAAATTTTTCTTGCTATGAGCGTTCAAACTTAGAAAAAAAATAGGAATTGAATTTTTGAAAAAGTACCGGTTATAATGTGACACCTTGCTCAGTATACATTATTCGACACATCAGGCAAACCAAGCTGATTTGCTGTTGATTTACCTACTGTATAATCATTACAATGTAGTTGTAGATTTAATTCCGATATGGTGAATGTGAAAATATTCGGTTAGAACATAAGTGTGACACATATGTCACATGCTGGAAATAATACAAAAAAGTTGAAATAATCAGTTTTTTCACTTTAGTAGTCATATTGGATGGTAAATACACTAGTTACAAGCAATTAAAATAATTTTGCATAAATGCGTAAATTTTGGGCGTTGCCGAGTTAAATGTATGATGTTAAAGGTTAGATTCAATAACTTATTGCAACTCGAAGAAAAATTGATGAACTCACATGTATTTAATTTGAGGTTGACTTTTGCATCATAAGAGGACGTTTGTAAACACAGCTGTTGGAGCCATATAAATAAGATTACAAAAAAATTAACACCATGGATATCTACATGTAATTGAACCTAGCTATGCAGCAATTAAGGCGTCAATTAATTACTAGTTATAATCAATTTAAGAAATGCAAAATCCTTCAAAGACGACGCATGGAAATGCTCAGATATGGTAAAATCCAACAAAAGTGGTCCCCTTTTTTGTCCATTCAGAAAAGGCCTAAATTCCTAATTAAAGGCCTAATACAATAGACACGATTTTGAATTCAAATTTCAAAACTGTTTTCAGCCATCATATACTGATTCTATGATAAGACTTAGTAGCTGAAAGCAGCATGAATGTATTGACTTGCATACTTTGCGGTTATTCTCTTATACTCACATAACAACATCATGAATTGAAGTAGGTCTAGAACAGGCATACTTGAAATAATAAGCTATGATAAAATGAATGTCAAATAGGGGTGACATAACTGTCCTCACTGGTCTCATGCCTTATGTAGATGCATGCTGGTATGTATGCATGTACTTTTGCTTGATAATGAATTTATAGTGCATGTCCAATTAATTTTATTGACTTATCAAGTCTTAAGATTTACAGAAGTTATCGCACGGTATGAGATTCTTGTGAGAGCTATATTTTTTGAAGTTTAAGCTTAGGATGAGCATGGATATCCATGAATAAGTGCTACGACTAGGGCATAGGTGGAGTCCATGTAGGCCACATCGACTTCAAATTGCTACCGTCTTATGGTGCGGTTTACGCGAAAAGTAATTTAAAATGAAAATTAGTTTTGGGTTCGTTGTTTACAGAATTTATTTAAGGTTGGTCTAGGAGAAATTTTCGGTTGCTTGATGGTTGGATTCTAGATTTTGTTCAGGGTTTGTCTCAGATAGTCTCATGGATCGTTTAGCGTGATTGCTTTATAAGACTGATAGTAGTGATAGGCCTGATAGGCCTACACAGTATTCAACGTATAAAACTCATCGAAGCTCTGCCGACGAAATTGTTAACAATCTCCTTTAATGAAGTGATGATAAAGAATCAATAAAGACCTGAATTCAAGTGTGCTTGATGAGACATCTGCTTCCATGAAAGGTCTAGGCCTTTCCAAAAACAGACACGATAGACATGTGCATATACATGTAGGCCTAAAAGACACACAAAAAGAAATAAATGATCATACATACTAATCATCAACAAAATATGCCACAATGTACAATGCGCAAGCTGAAGCTCATTGTCATGCTTCATATTGCCATTCACGATAGACCTACTTAACCTACTCTGCTATTTTGCTATAACATCATCGTGATCCTTTATGATAAGCACCACAGCAATGGCATTTAATCCACACCATCTTTTGTCACTTTCTCCTTTGAAAGGAGCGACTCGTTCATTGAAAGATAAAAATAGGGAAACTTAAACTCTGCTAGGAACTGTTTGCAAGGTGTATGTGTAGAAACAGGCAAGCTCCTTAGCTGTGTAAAGTCCTGTTTCAAGTAATGAAAGTTTAGTTCCTATATCTTGTTCCTCTTGACGGTTGATGCAAATCATGACAAATTCATATCTTTTTAATATTTTCATGGCCCTTTTTTCATGCAGGTAAAATCTATCGGAATGGAGTGGACATTTAAACTTTGCTGTGACTTTCACTTTTATCCAGTATGTAAATATTGATCTATTTCAAATTCATGCAAATATGTAGTTGCATATTACATTGTATTTTTCATCTATATACTACTTATTAGTCTTCGAAGAAAATCTGTACGAAATAGTAAAATTATTTTCCCACTGTATGTGCCAACCAAGCAACAGTACAAATTCACAAGTTCTATTGTAAATTTCTCCCTATTCACGTACTTTTCCATCTCAGCTGGTACTATATAGAAGCGTACGTTGAAGTGACAGTAACGAGGGTATCAGCTCTCAAATTGGGAATAATATGATAAATATTTATGGTACTTGGCGCTCATATACCCTTTAATTATATGTGACTGGCTCATAGAAACCTGGTAATATACACTATAATGGCGCTGAGAGGCTATTTAGAGTATAAATGCTTTATTTTTTTACTTGTTTTGGCGTTTTTTGCGGGTAGGTTATCATAGAAATTTTGATATATACGCTAATTATGGATATCAATAAAGGTTATAACGAAAAAAATCAAGACTTTTGGCACCTAAAAAGAATTTGTGGTATCGGTAAGTGTTGTCCAAAACGGCCTAAATTTGCAGATAAATAGTTGTTAACCCATTTACCATTTTCTTCGAGTAAAATGAAAATTAAATATAATCTCTATTATATATGATTTTTCATCAACCTTTTAATCTGAGTATTTTTGTGTTCCGTCACATGCAGCCCATAGGACTGTGAATCCTTAAGATACCATCGAAGTTTCAGCCTACAATTTAGCATCTAAGGGCCTGTATGAGGAAAACGAGAATAATCAGTAATTGCTGAATTCCCTGTAGTTCTTCACATATTTCGGTCTCAAACTGGGTGCAGTCAATACTACTGAATACTATAACCCAGCCCTGAAAGTTTTGGGAACGAACACAGGCTATTTATTTCTGCATTCCAACTTTTCTTCAGCAGTCTGTTGAAGTGGCGCTGAGAGATCATCTAAGTATATATATATATATATACATTATATATATTATTTTTTGAGCAGATTGCAGCTTTTGGTTAAAATGAAATGTTCTATATTTTCGCTTATAAACTGGAAAGCATTAAGTCTAGAGTCATGATTTTTGACATGGAATGTCTTCAGGTCATTTCCTATGATGTGCATGTGCTATTATCATGCCTCTGATTGGCAATGTATGTGAGAATGTGGTTGAATGTGGACAAAGATGCTCAAAATGCTTGTGTTTGCCGACATTAAGAGGCTCGCCAAATCTAAATGTGTCTATCTTTATAGACAGGGGTGCATGAACATGAAAGGAAATCACCTGAAGACATTCCATGCCAAAAAATTATGACTCTAGGCTTAATACTTTCCGTTTAATCAGAGAAAACATAGAAAAATTCATTTTAGCCAAAAATTGCAATCTGCGTCCAATTGGATTTACGTGTGTTTTTCTTTGATCTTGTCTGACAAGAAGAGGAACTCACTAGAATTCGGCAGACGCGCGAATTCGTAGTAGGCATAGGGTGTACATCATTCTGTGAAAGTCTCATTTTCGGCCTCGTTCCCTGCAGAAACTCGTTCTGGCTGCCGGACTATAATCTCCTCAAAAACTGAATCTTTTGATATAAAATTGTGCACTGTATGCTGACAGTTCTTTGAGTCGACACTCTACCTCTGTATACTTACTCTATGATTGCAATGATCGGCAACCTGCGGTCCAAAAAGTCTTGCTGCAGATTTTGTAATATTGATGGACAAAATGGGATTTGAAACATAGTGAACCAGGGACCGTCAGCTACCATCCAAACACATGCAATTCAATGTGCTCACATGTCATGTTTCGGGATATGCTTAAAGCCACAATAAAGATTCATTTGAATCATAGAAATGAACTGTTATCGGAAGCTCGCTAGAATGGTAATTGACTCAAGGTCGCGGCACATCCGGGGGAACTAAGTTGGGGCATGAAGAACCAATTAAAGTCTTCGATTTACTCATGTGACTGATTCTAACCCAATGATACAGACTATGGCAGGTGCATCTAAGTGAAAAATGCGTGCGATTTATGTGCCGTTATTGGGCATTGCATGAAGCTTAATTTCCATTCTAGAGGTTTTATTGTTGTCAATTTCTATGATTTGAATCGACTGTGACCCGCGAGAAGACTGCACCTGGTCATGTGGCCCACGGGCAAGTTTAGGTTTCCGAATTCTGCTCTATTGTATATGATTTACTAGATCTAGACAAAATTAATGGTGTTCTAATAATAATTTAGTAATATTTTTTGTTGGCATGAACGGTATGGAACAAAGCGGTTTGGCATGAAAATGTTGAAAGATGAGATGACTCTGTAAGGAGCATGGTTGAAGTGTTTTGAAAATTGTGGGAAGAATGCCGCTAGTGCACTCCCTCAGGAAATTTTGAAATTGCCATCAGTGTTCGCTTTTGTGCTGGACATGGTTCCGGAACTAGAAGTGAAAGATTGATGGAGGAGGTTTCCTTCGTGGATGATTTGGGTTTTTTTGTGAAGGAGACAATGGAAGGTGAGAGAAAATATTGCGAATTGAAAAGAGACACAAGTATACAAATTGATTAGGATTAATAGCATCTGAAAAACAAAGGATGTTCTGCGTGACTTATGAAGATAAATCCCAAACATTTCAATCATCTACAAGTTAGGGTGTGACAGAGTTACAATTATTTGTAGGATATGAGGAGTCGGAACCAGCGTAGCCAGCGCCTGATTTCGACTCGGGCTCGGTCCATCGCCCTGGTACGGCCCGCGTCTCTTAATAAAATGAGGAACCATTTGAATACAGTGCTAACTTATGTTTGAATAATCAATTATCATATTTCAAGATTCACTCACTTCATAATAAGCCAGGGCATCGAATGTTCATGAACTCATTAAATACATGGCCATCAGCAACATGCAATTTTTGATGAATAAAGACTTACACTCTAAAAAATTTTGGTTTTTAATTGGTTCTCCAGAAAACCACATGGATTTCCAGAAAACCAAACGGTTCTCTGGAAAACCAAACTGGTTCTCCAGAAAACCAAAAGGATTTCCAGAAAACCAAACGGTTCTCTGGAAAACCAAATGGTTGTCCAGAAAACCAGTTCGGTTTGCAATTATATTGGGTTGGGTCAACCAGCAGATCAATTTTGATGCAAGAGGCAATCAATAAAAATTGCAACGTCTGACAGCAACAATCAAATGATTACAACCAATTAATGAAAATGCTATTGATTTTTATGAATCCTGGTATTAAGTGTCGTGGAAATCAAATTTGATTTTCTACGTACTATTGCATGTCGAAGGAGATCTATTGACAGATCCTTGTTTGTGTAGAGTTGTATACGGACATTCACGTTAGTGATAGCAGAACTACTGATTTCCCAAAAAGTATATTAGATTATTAACCACGCGGAATCTTCATCTATCAATAGTGATATGAATGATGGATTATTTGAGGATGATTTGAATTGAGGTGTTTAAAGTTGTGCTGTTTAGGACCTATTTCCAGCCTATTTGTATTTCACATTCTCATTTCACACCAGAAATTTAAATTTCATGGACTCATTAAACACAAAAACTCTACTTTAGAATTGAATGTTGGGCAGTTATGGAGTTTTATCATTCTCTCTCTGTATATTAACACTCCGGTGTCTTCTTTATCATCTGCTGAAAGTTAACTCTCTTTCATTCACTGCTGCACATATCGTAATTCCCCGTACTCTCTTATCTCGCTGCGATGACTTGGCCTAAATTTAGCGAGCGGAATCTCTCCAAAGGGAAAAGATTACGTGACACTTTGCTTTTAAGAGAAAGCATGCTTCTTTGATAAGTTTTTACAGATGTATGTACAAACTAATAAATCATTAATAAAATTGCTCATGATTTACTGATAGCAAAGTCTTTCTTTACGAAAAACAATCGGTTTCGAGGATCTACATTTGTATCGTTGCCATGACGTCAAGAATGAGGTGAGTCTGATTTTCTTCCTTCATTGACGCATTTGTTCTAGTGACCGTGTCATGTGCAGTGACTTAAACGTGCTGTCATCTTATTTCTTGTGGTACTGTGAAATTTGTTTTGCTGTTTTCAACGTTTATCCCTCATTGCACTATGTATGGAATTACATATGATCCACACAAAATGTGAGTATATCAGAAGATTTTAACAGTTGTTTCCAACAGTCCTTCATTTACTGTATAGCTGACATGCTTAAATGCTCTTTACAATTCAATCTTAAATTACTTTATTTAATTATGAATGAATATGAGTATTCATGTGAGTATTCCCCTGTAAATCATTCGGGCATCTAGCAATTTTGTCGTTAAATCTCATGACTACCGTGACTACTCTGTTTGTAGCCTACATGTATGTAGAGATCGCTTACAATACATGTATGCGACTGATTTCATATTCATGTTCGACCATTTTTCAAAGCTTTTAAAAATCCCTATGTCTAACTAATATGATGAATTATATCAGCCTTATAGCCTTGTAGAATATATATGAAGTCCTATAGTCTGCTGAACATTGTAGCTTTATACAAGTTTAATTTTAGCCTTGATGAATTTCCAATTTGCCTCATACATTGGGAATCATGAATAAATGAATTTTTGAAACTTAGTTATACCAATGACACTTGTTCAAAACTGAAAGTGCAAATGCAAGGAATAAATAAATAAAATTTATTTACTTATTTATTACATTTGCACTTTCAGTTAAGAACAAGTGTCATTTAATGTACACATATATATCATCGCCAAATTACAGTAGCTGCAGTAAACAATAATTGTTGCCGTTTAATTCGTGCTGATTTTGCATGAAAAATTTTGCTTTTGCATGCTTATTATATAGTTTTGATTTCGCCGTGTTTTATGCAAGCCCAACATGCCACTTACTGTGTAGAGGAGTATATTTTGCATAGTATAATGCGTAACTCTCTTTTGTTGTTAACAGCCGAATTTACTTTGCATGCCGCTTGTTGTACAGAAAAGCTCTTCTTGTGGTGCTTGGTTCACATGGCGTCGTTTTATATGTGCATGCCGCTAATGGTGTACAAAATTTTGTCTGAAAAATTTATTGCCTATCATTATTTCTGATTACACTACAGTCAAAGCTCGTTAATTAAAACCATGCATTCCAGATTTTCAATCTCTCAATTATCAAAATTCTTAATTAAACATCAGCTTATACCATATGCAAAAGATACAAAAAATGGCACGGCCGTATGATCTTAATTAACCGAAATCTTAATTATCCGTGTTCGAACTAACGAGCTCCGACTGTATGTGATATCATTTATGACAGTGTAGGCCTATATGGCATTATTATCGCATCAACAAACATTGATTTCATAGTTGAGTTTTATTACACACCTTTTCAATAAGATCGTACTATATTGCCGTAATTCTCTAAATGCTTCTTCTACACAGTCCTAATATTGAGGATATCCCTTCTGAGATTATTTTTTTCCTTATTTCAGTAGCGAGTTCCACTCCAGTGGCAACGAGTATTGGCATCGAAAAATTCGACGACGTGGTTTTTTTGCGCTGCATCGGATTCGATGGCGTGCATCCTGCGGAAGGCCTATCTGTGATTTTATTTACTACCCTGGAGAAGACTAGCAAATGTCTCAACTTCATGGGAAATTTTGTGACTAAAGACATCGTCCCTCGTTTTTCTTGTATTATTTTATGCAAGCTTGACTTGAAAAAAAGTGAAAAATAAGAAACAATGACTTCTTGACGTTTCGGGGACTTTTCTGGGAAATCCTGTATGGTTTTAGATAAATTGAAAATTTCAAAATACCTCATTTGAGTATTCACACATTTTTGACACATTTTCACAATAATTCTTTTGCACACTTTGTTGAGCTAATTTTATGCTGAACCAACAATTTGTGCATGTTGTTTTAAAATGATATTGGTACGAATGAAGTAAATATATTAGAACATATCAGAATTATATTTAAAAATGAATTAATAATATTATTTTATACTATTATTATATTAGGCCTATTATTTAGTATATATATTTTATAGAAAGCAAATATCGGGTCACTCGTGAAACCAATATTGGTTCTCCAGAAAACCAATATATTAAGCTGAAAAACCAATTTTGGTTTCCCAGAAAACCGATGACTTTTGGTTTCCCAGAGAACCAATATCATTTGGTTCTCTGGAAAACCATATTTGGTTTCACCCCCGGGACAGGCTGAAAAACCAAAATTGGTTTTCCAGGAAACCAATTTTTTTAAGAGTGTAGTGTGGTTGTGCATTCATGTTCGCATGCCGTAACAGGGATGCGGAGTCGGAGTCCCGGAGTCATATCATTTTTGCTGGAGTCGGAGTCCTATCAAATGATAGAATCCGGACTCCGGCCTATAACTAGACCCGAAATATAATACAGACATCCTCGTGCATTGCTGTCACTGTCTTGATGTCAACTTTCTCCGTCAAACAAAAGTACAGAGACACTGCTGCATGCAAAGCTTGAAATAGTTAAGAGAATGAACCGTGATAGTGAAATAGTATTAAGTAAAAAGTGATTTAGTAGAGAAGACAAGCCTTCCTAGCCTCTATCACGCCTACGCACCAAAGGTTACATCAGAGACAAAAATGAAATATTAGTTTGTTTGAGACCCGGAGTCACCCGGAGTCGGAGTCGCAGTCCTATCAAAATGATAGGACTCCGCATCTCTGGCCGGTATTTGCTTACTTTTCAAACTGTACTTAATATTTACGTCCGCAAAGGATAAAAGTTATCAATAACTTTTCCCACTAATAAAATACTGTGGACATTGCGTCATGACTCGCAGAAATCTCATTATGATTGATTCATTAATCTTGAAATCCATTTATGAGATCATTCTGAGGGAGAAGATTATAGGGTATTTCAGAGACGCTGATCAATAATGAAAATTATCAAGAAAACCGACGACCAGGTCATGCTTCCAAAATTCCAGGACTGGAATTCCTTTTCTCACTCAAATCAAGAAGTGACCTCGGACGCTTTCAGTCCAGATGACTTACATTAGACACACATTAAGAAATACAGAAACAGGTGAAGAAACTGAACACAAATTGAAAGCACTATTGTACTAATTGGAAAACAATAATATCTACTTGTGGATGACGGACACAGTGTTCATTTGTAACCCATAGAAAGTGAAAGCAACAAAACCATCAAAATGGAAGTCAATGAGTTTCATGTGATTGACATAGTTGTACAATAGTTCGCACACATTTTCACTCTGATGCACTTGTCAACTACTACAACATAATAAAGCGTATATATTTCAGATATAAATGAAAATCGTACAAAGAAAGACAAAGTTACACAAAGTCAGATAGGTCTACTAGTATGTATTACTCATCGTCTAGTGAAATTACGATTATACAATTTGCAAACGTATGGAATGAATGAACGACTTCTCTTCATAGTGCGCCTTCTTGGCAGCAAAAATCGACCAGAGTCTGATAATGTTGGCAAAAGATGATGAATGACATGACCAGGTTTCATTACTTGTTTCATGAACTTCAAACTCAAATTATCTCGACGCATGGAAAGAGTTGGCAAATTATGATCACAGTCACATATGTCTCCACATATCAATCTGTGAAATCGATTTTGTACCCTGTCAAAACGATTTGAATCTCTCTTCGATAAGCCAACAAAGACAGGAGCACAATATTCGAGCAAGGAGCGTACAAGCGAGAAGTATGCCAAACGTAATGCTGATGAACTTAGGGAGCGGCGTAGCTTTCTCAGGATATAGAATCTTCGAGATGCTTTGAGCAAGACATGATTGCAATGGGAGGACCATGTACCAGAGGAATCGAACCATACACCAAGAATTGACATTTCAGTTACTGAAGCTACATCAGGTGGGGAGTAATTGCCACATTCATTTGATTTCTTGATTATCAGAGACTTGCACTTCCGCTGATTGAGAGTGAGATCCATTTCCTTTGACCACCGTAAAAGCCCTGCATGCTCGCTAGAGACGTGTAGATTTTCTGAGTCTTTGTATAGCGGGAAGCAAAGATTTATGTCATCGGCATAAATCACTAGGTGGCATTTCGAATCGTTGATATCTAAAGAAGACGTTGCTAATGCATAGAGATATGGGCCTAATATTGATCCTTGAGGAATCCCGGAAGTCACAGATGCTTGCCTACTACAGGAGGAGCCAATTCTGACAAATTGTGAGCGGTCTTTTAGGTAGTCATGAATCCATCTGATAAACGCATTTGGAAAATTGCAGTGCTTCATCCTGTTCAATATGTGCTCAAATTTTAAACTATCGAAGGCCTTAGAAAAGTCATAAGAAACAATCATGACACCAACTGTTCTTTGATCATCAAGATAGCGCGTCAAGTGATCATGCAGTGAAACCAGTGCACATGTGATTGACGATGATGGTCGAAACCCAAACTGATGCTTATGATAGTACTCCAGAATTCTCTCCTTCATTGAGTTAAGGACAATGGTTTCAAGTAGCTTCGATGGCAAAGGGAGGACACTTATAGGTCGGAGATCGTCTAACGTCGGCTTCGAGGTTTTAGGAACCGGTGTGATTGCGGCGGTTTTCCATAAGATTGGGACTTCACAGTTTTTCAAGGATAAACGAAAAAGTTTACATAGAGGCTTGGAGATAGGCAAAGCAATGTGCTTGTAGATTGCCACCGGTAAATCAGAAGTTGACTTTCCGCTTTTCACGTTGTGGATGAGATCTCTCACAATAGCAGGAGACACAGATGGTTCCCAGTCAATAGTATCACTATTTAGGTAGGACTGAACATCTAACACATTCGATTTCAAATGGACAGAGGTCAAAGTAGAATTTATCACATCGGTAGCGGTACTGAGGCAGTCAAATTGAGAAAGCAGAGAGGTCAAGGGTTTCTTGTTTTTTTGTGCCAATGTGCTTATTTACAGCTTTCCACATGTTGCGTCTACCAATATTTCTTGTCCACTTGTCTTTCGATTTGGCGATTTCCTCTTTCACTTTCAGCTTAAGATGTTCATACATTGCAAAGTTGCGATTTCTGAATGCGCTCCACCTTTTGTTTATCAGATCTTTAATAACAGGGGTAATCCAAGGCTTGTCCCTGTCAGAAAAAGATACGAGTGAGGATGGCACAGATTTGTCAACAGCATCAGCTAAAGTTTCATGAAATATGGAACACTTTTCGTCGAGATTGAGAGCATCGTCATATATGAAATCCCAGCTCAAACTATCGATGATTGAGAAACAGTTATCCAAATTTGATTTCCTCAGGTCATACGTTCTTGTATAAATTTTGTGACAGGTATCACGATCGATAGACCCACAGTTCGGAGAAGCTAACAAAGATACATGGTAGACTTTAGATCTGTCAAAAGGGGCACAAGCAGTGACAGTATAGAGAGATGCCAGAGACTCAGATATCAGAATATAATCCAATTGAGATTCATCGTATGTTGGCTTGTTGAAAACATTTATCAAATCAAAAGAAGCGCAAATGTCACCAATGTCAAAACGATTCAGGTCTCCACATATTACAATATCATAATCCGGAGAATCTTTCAGAAAATCATCAATAAAGTTACTCAAAAAATCATTAATATTTCTGAATAAACGAACCGCAGGATCAGGAGGAATATACAGACCGAGAAGAAGAACTTTGTGTGAATCGAGGGATATGGCAACACATTCAAAATCAAAAGGGGGATTACATGTGATGTGTTTCGCATGAATAGAGTTTCGAATCCAGACGGCAACTCCTCCTCCAATTTTTCCTTTTCTGTCATGACGGAAACACATATATCCGTGAATTTGAACAAAGAAATCACTGTGATTTTCATTCAGCCATGATTCCGAGCATACAAAAACGTCTACCGATTTAGAATGCAGTGTCACATTTACTTCATCGAGTTTTTGAACAACAGATCGCACATTAGATGTCAGAAACGAGGGTAGATTTGAACGATTTTCATGTCGGCTTGGTCTAGGCACATAATTATTTGATAAAAACATCATTGGAAATTCTGACGATCACTGCGAAGAACTACTCTATTGCGATAGATCACAACATCCTCGCCATGTTGCCTTCGACTCTTGACCTGATCTCTCAGAGCAGCCTGCTCAAGGCGTTGTGGATATGTGAGGTCTGGATTGATGTATACACTTTTGAAGTCATCATGACCACGAAGGGTTTTAGCTCGTTTTAGGATTTCGTTCCTACCTTCGAAAGATTGACATGAAACCAGCAATAGTCTAGGTCTATTGGAAGTTGTCCTGCCAATTCGACGAATTGAGTGGAAACCGATGTCGTCCAGTCGAAGAAGCCTGAAAATTTCAAGAATCGATGATCGGTCATTTTCCTTGCGCTCCTCCAATGTTCCATTGCCGAGTTCCAGAACTCCCGAAATAACCAAATTATTTCGACGTAGGGCTCTCTGTTCAACCTCCTTCAAGACATCAGTAATTCCATCCATTGTACTCTGTTGTAGGCCTAATTCATTGACCGTTTTCTCGAGGGCATTACAACGATCACGTAACTTAGCGTTTTCATCCGTGAGCAATGACAATTTCCGCAACAGCATGTCAAATTTTGAGTCAATCAGAGAAGCAACTTTCTCCATGTTGAAGCTTGACTTCTCCGTTAGATCCACATTTTGCTTTTTCAGGGCAATGAAGGCTTTAAAAAGTTCATTCTTTGTCATGCTCCCTTTGCGAGAAGTTAGATCTTCTTCTGACATTGTCAAAATCGCATCAAAGCTGACATTTGCCATGGTTCACAGATTCAACAAAACGATAGTCGGCCAGATTAGAACCAGGAACCTCGCACGCGATGCACACCCTGTTCACCACTAGACCAGACCAACAACGCAGACAGTGGCTTGAAGTGGCTTGTTCATAAGCAAAGAAAACAGAATCACTGTGCACTGAAGGTATGGAATGACGTGCAGATCGTGATATCACTAACAGTGTCAGCGAATATGCACAAAATCTCGCAGTGAACGAAGATCAATAGGAAGACACTATAATCCACTGTATCGAATGAATTCCTGGGAATACGACGTTGAAAACCGCACAGCGACGAAGATCACGACGAGCCCGTTCGAAAGATACCAAAATATCCGAGATAGGTCAATATATACCAAAAATATCACCAATAATCATTCAAGCACAATGAGAGACATCAAGAGAGAACGACCGCACACCACGACGCTCACCAACATTGGGTTAGAGTCAGTCACATGTACAATTCTAGGCTTTTTACTGGTGATTATTGCCCCCACTTAGAGCTTGGTTCCCCCGACTGTGCACCGACCTTGAGTATATTCCCATTCAAGTCAACTTGAGATAAACAATTTGCTTCTACACTGTATATTGCAACCCGATAATTTCATCTTCTTAATCTGAGGAATTTATCAAAATTCTCAGCCATGGTTTGTCAATCCTTATTTCAATAAAGCATCTGTCATGGACTTTGTTAATATTATTTTGCCTGATTGCGTCAAAGCTTTCATTGTATTTTATTTTTTTCTAAGCAGATTCAAACTTGCAATGTTACAGCAAGGTATTTTTCAAGGTGTGGTGTCAGTGTCATTGCACATATTTCTTTTCCTTATATTTCATTTTCATGAACCGGTTTAGTTCAGCTAAATTCTGATCGATCTTTTTGTTTCTTGGTACAGAGGAAGACCGATTAGGCAGTAGGCGACATGCCACGCGCAATTCACGCGTGAACCACGCGTAATTACACATGACCCCAAACGTCCGTGGCTATGCGGGATGTTGCTGCAATATAAGTTATATAAGTTAGTATAGTTGGCAGTCCTGTTATATTGACTTTGCGTCTCATGTGTCTGCATGTATCAGAGGCAATATCTCTGATTCTGATTCTCTGATATCTCTATTTCTGACTCTTAGTGCAGCGCGTATGTACGCGGGTAGAAGAATAGAATGTCCTTAACCACGGATGTTTGGGGTGTTCCGTAATTACGCGTGAATCACGCGTGGCATGTCATCTAGTGGGCTATGCTTCAACAAAAATATACTACATAAATTGTCACAAAAAGATGGCTAAGGGGCACTATGTATCACAATAGCTGAAACTTTAGGAAATCGTGATCATTAAAATGTGATTAGAAAGTTGAAGCACTGAATTTCTTAGCTGCCATAGACGCTGTGCTTCCACCTAAAATGATTTATCAGTTCTGATTCGACTCAGAAAAACCCAAACAAGGAACCTAGATACGAAACTGATGGACTGCTCATCAGGCTGCTCTGTGTTTGGAAATATTCTTATCTTCATTGCCATTTTACTTTGACCTTTTTTACTTTATTGTTATTTTCTCATGCCCTTTTCCTTATGCACCTATTCCGTTTCATATAAGTATTTTTCCATAATTCCACTGTCAGTCATGTCATCTCATCAGCTTGATTAATTTCAATCATAGAATTATCAAAAATTATAAAGATGATAATATTTTTATGGCATTGTTCATTTCTAAGATTTCAGTTAATCAAATTTTGTCGATTTCTACGTAATGACTGTGCAGATCATGGAAATTAACAATACCATAGAAAGTATCTATGGTGCAGATAGCGTGTTGGATTTCAATGATGTTTGTCACATAATATCGTTTTAATATTGCCGGATCAATTTTGTAATGAGATGTGTTTGCAATTCTTGCTATTCTCCAGTTCCGTTGTATTGCCTCTCAAGAACGAACGAAGTGCAGGCAATATAAAAGAATTATATGAATTTTTCATTTTTAAAGTTGGATATTCTTATCGACAAATCGAAGTCTAAATTTAGGCACAAATAATAATCTATACCTAAATAAAATGTAAAACTTCATTCACGGACCATCTACAAATCAATTATGCATTTCAATTAGAAATTTTGAAATTTTGAAGTGTCTTCATCTTCATTCTTGCATGAATATACGTGCGGTGTATCTTAACCGTACGTTACGGTATATCGTAATCCTGTATGTGTATCCAATGTCCTTGCTCCATAGTGTAATGTGTGAACTGTATACAGTCTGCGACATTTTATTAGGACCACCCATATTTTTTTAGTTTTTTACAACTAGCTACTTGTTGATGTCATATTATCTTTCACCCTTGTCAATACATTAAATAGGCATGTATGCCAACAATATACCACAACATAGCCATCTACTGATTAATATCACAGACACCAGACACTCAAACATAAAAATTGACCGCGACATATTATTAGGACCACCTTCGACATTTACATAAAAAGTTTTCCTTTGGACATGACAACGCTGCGTTTTTGTTTTGTAATTGGCAACCCAAAGATCTTATGTAAATCTTATGCAGCCGATGCTTCATGATAGCGCATTAATGTTCTGAATGGTTTACATCGGAGATGGTCCTTCCAACAAAGTGGCGCTGATGTCATCAAAATGTCGCTTCACAATACTGACAGTGTGGCAGGGAGCTCCCTCTTGCATAAGCAGTCCGTTGTTTTCCGGAAACCAGCAGTCACGAACTATGGAATCACCCTTCTCTGAAGCACTTGTAAGGATGAAGTCGAATCGAGCTAATAGAGCACTCACAAACATGAAGCCTACCAGTTTCCTCGCAAGAAAACAGGCCTACAGCATGACCTTTGCTTGGTGTTTGACGGGCTGAAACGCAGGAGCAAGTGATCCACGTGACTGCCACATTCGCTGACGAGTAGTCTGGTGACTCTCAAGGCTCGGCTCTACGCAGAATGCCACCATTCACTAGTCATTGACGCTCCAATTGACATGGCGAGTGGCAAAATTAAGCCTATTAGATCTTCATGCATGGGGTCAGTTACGACACTTTCCGTGACCACAATACCGCTGGCAATCATTTTATGCATCCCTCGTTGAACAGTGTGTGCCACTTCGCTGATGTAACGCTTCTACCATGGTCTTCGTAGCTGGGACGACGTTATTAGCCACTCTTTTCAAACAGTAGGCCTGCGCTCTTGGAATCGGCCATCTTGTGTCGTAGATTTTCATCATGCTCCACAACGTCATCGTCGGTTTGCTGCATAAGGATTTCCAGAAGTCATAATCCGTTGAACAAGTAGTGCCGACGACTTTGAAACATAACAACGAGTAGCGATTTCACGCTGAGAAAACTCTTCGCTATACAAAGCTTCCATCTACGAGCCACTTATGCTTGTTGTTAGATCCGTTTTTACTCATGAGTAGGATTTAGACTTTCCACGTTAGACCTAAACATAAATCGTATTGGTAGATATTCATGTTATCTCAATAGTTCAGATATCTGGTCTCGATGATGCAAAGCAAATCAAGGATCGATTTGATAATGAATATTATAATATCTTTATTGTTGACAGAAAACAGTGTGCGTGCGCAGGCGACGACACACACCACACATCAATGATAGTTTCTCACATGCGGCTTTCTCACAGCAAGCCGACAATGCACAAATAAGGCAACCAGAACACACAATTTGTATTGCTAAGAAATCGACATATAAGTAAATAACTGATAATAGATCTTTATCTAGCGTTGTCATGTCTAAAAGAAAGCTTCTTATCTAAATGTCGAAGTTGGTCCTAATAATATGTCGCGGTCAATTTTTATGTTTGAGTGTCTGGTGTCTGTGTTATTAATCAGTAGATGGCTATGTTGTGGTATATTGTTGGCATACATGCCTATTTAATGTATTGACAAGGGTGAAAGATAATATGACATCAACAAGTAGCTAGTTGTAAAAAACTAAAAAAATATGGGTGGTCCTAATAAAATGTCGCAGACTGTAGTCTTTGTAGTAATTAGTGCTTTGTATCAGTACTATTTTCAACATTGTATACACGTACATTCACATTGTATTGGTGTGTCCAGGCGGCCTTTGTGGTTAGCACATTGTAGTTGTACATCTTTCAACGGCATGTATTTGCCATGCCTACAAATATGATGATGATGACGGTACATGTAAATGTAAGACACCTTAAAATTTTCAAGTAAATGATAATCAAATTGTAGATGGTTCGAGAATGAGTTGTCTACACTTTAAGTAGTACTATAGGCAAACAGTTATTAATTGTTATTAAAGTCGCAATCGCATAGAAAATCTCGACATCGCATGTTCGATTCAATTAATAACAGATTCTATGCATGTAGGATGTTGGGTACATTTAGAAATTTCCATCAGATTGTAATTCCAAGAATAGAATTAGAAATAAATTCACATATCTTGGAACTTCCTATCCGTTTATCCCTATAAATCACTTTGTATCGGAGGGATGTTCTGTCGGGCCTAAGTGTTCTTTTGGTATAATTTTTGATACCAATACAAATACAAATCTTTTGATATAATTCTCGTTTTTTTGCCCTAACCTTTCTAAGTGTTCGGCAGTGGATAGTTTTGTGTTGAGAGATGCGAATCCTGAATCCACAAAGGGTTAATCTTACAAAGTGCAAGCATGTAGACGTGAATGCTGATCTGCTAATGTACAAGTTGCAAAGCTTCCGCCTTCCTACCATAAAGAATATAGCCAATAGGCTATACAGAATGGTCAGAAGCTGCTTTCCAGTATGAAGAAAATCGATGCTCTTCATTTTCTGGACGCATCCACACAACTATATGCAGCTCGTTTTGTTAAAAATTAATCATCCTCCTATTTGTTTTAAATTGATGCATTTATAGCTTAGATTAGATAAACAGTATCAGTGAAAAGCAGTGCTTAAGCATGTGATAGTTGATGTTCGTAATAGTCCTTATGTTAAAATGTCAACAAAACTACCATGTAATTATAAAGAAATGAAATATGTTGATGAAAATATTTCAACTCAAGTTTAGGGTCTTTGAGTTTTAGTGAATCAATTTACAATCAGTAATTACGCATGCCACCAACTCAGATGATTGATCCCATCTCGAAATTTTCATTTCAACTGATCTAGATGCCAACTTGCATCTCATGCCATCATTTACAAAATTCCATGTTTAAAAAAGAATGCGAAAATGTGGATGCTACTATTGTTTTTAGCAATTAGTAAAATACAAATACTCAAATCAATAATCCATTAATTTCAGCTAATCGGCTTCAGGCACCAATTAAACACAATTACCGGCCCCCAGTTACATGCCACCAACTCAGATGATTGATCCCATCTCGAAATTTTCATTTCAACTGATCTAGATGCCAACTTGCATCTCATGCCATCACTTACAAAATTCCATGTTTAAAAAAGAATGCGAAAATGTGGATGCTACTATTGTTTTTAGCAATTATTAAAATACAAATACTCAAATCAATAATCCATTAATTTCAGCTAATCGGCTTCAGGCACCAATTAAACACAATTATTCGACTCACTAAACAATGAACTACATATGTTCCACTCAATGAACAGCAAATTGAAATATTCTACTCAGCAGACAATAAACTGTAAATATTCTATTCAACAATTTATGTTATGCAATTGAATAAAATAAATATTATATCAAAATCTCATCAATCAATCAATTCTGGCTAATATCTATTTTACTTCAATAATCAATTTATTGCAGCCATACGATGCGATTGAGTATGGAAAATCCCTGCGTCTGCTGACATTTTTCATATTCTTTCTTTCATGTTTTCTTTATACAAAATGTACAGAAATGAATGCTTCTACCAAATTTAGAATATGCATCGAATCATTTTTATAAAAGAGTATTCGCTTCACTTTGCACATTGTTTATTGCTAACTAAATTGCATCGCTTCAATAGCTGAATAAGGCCAGTCATGCTGATCAATTCAGTCGTGTCAATCTTCCATTTTCAGACATCCTTGAACTTCTTAACAAATGCTTTGAGTGGCATGATTTCAAGTCGACATCTCAAAGTCCATTTATCCGTGAGTTATCGGTATCATGATCAAACAACAATATTTTGTATTAACTTTAATAACCTCCCTGATATTATGATCGTAGGATAAATATCGAAAATTTGCTAATTGTGAGGAAGAAATCGATGCCGCACTGTCGGACAGGTTTTAACTTGTACTGGGTTGTGTGACGTGAGGTTGAGTATTATTCAAAATCGCACACCGTCGCCCGCACGCTCCACGCACGAGCGGCAGTTTCCGTTGTGAGCGTGCGCGTCTGCTATAGAGAATCCCAATCCGAGTATCATTCATTCGCTGGTGCTGATCGCAGAAACCTGTCGAAATATACGCCTTCTCAACCTTCGTCAGCAAACTTTTCCTCGTCCATCCCGACCGCTATTCCTTTCATGTCGACATTTAAGTCTTGATACTCTTCTTTCAAACAAGTATTGATTTGAATTAGTCGATTCATTTTCTGTGAGCGCCGGTATTTCGATCTTTATACAATGCAGTTGAATGTGTCTCCTGTTTTCCTCTGCATTGTCGTTCTAGTGCAATTGTTGAGAAATGTCTCAGCAAATATTTTAAATTCTCGAAACAAGACATCGGAGGCTGATATTATCATCATGACTTTGCTGAAGGACTATAAGAACCATGAACGACCAATCAGTCGAGAAGGTGAGCCTACCAACGTTTTAGTCTACATGAAAGTGCTTGCTATTGCTTCAGTTGACGTCATCAAAATGGAATACACAGTGGACATGTACCTGCGTCAGAAATGGATTGATCCGCGCTTATCTTGGGATAAAATTACAAGATTTCAGAATTATAAGAAGAGTATTGACATTCCTTCAAAGAAAGATAAACTTTGGCTGCCAGACTTATTTTTTCGAAATGGAAAACGAGGATATATGCATAAAATGACGATGCCAAACCATTTACTTCGTGTGGAACCCAATGGTGAGATTCTTTTTAGTCAAAAGATAACCATGAGTTTTGCATGTCAAATGCAGTTGCACACATTCCCAATGGACATTCAACATTGTGAAATGAATATTGGAAGCTACGGCTACACCAAAGAGCAGTTATCTTTTAATTGGAAAGAACAAGACGCTGTAGTGTTGCAGGACAAAATGCAGATTTCGGAGTTTGACACACCCGCCAGAGTTGAAGTCATTGACTGCAGTAAACAATCAAAGACTTCCACTGGCTCTTACACATGCTTGCTGGCTCGCTTTCGATTACAGAGACAGTTGGGATCTTATCTAGCCGGGACTTACATCCCAGCTTTCTTGACTATCATGGTCTCTTGGTTGTCGTTCTGGGTGTCTGTTGAGGCCGTTCCAGCGCGCATCACACTCGGTCTACTAACACTGTTGGGTATTCTGACCCAAAGTGCTAATGTCATGTCTAGTTTACCACGGGTATCATACATCAAAGCATTGGACATTTGGATTATTGCATGTATCATGTTCATCATCGGAGCTCTTATCGAGTTTGCAGTTGCCAGTGTTTTGGCCCGTAAGAAGCGTCAGGAAATATGGCAGAAGCAGATTCGATCGATTGTACGACAGGAATTGATTCGGATGGGGGTCATCCAACATTGCAACAGCCGAAATCCCAATGGGCACGCTGGTGAACTAGAAACGTTACTGACAAGTCAGCTTGAAGAGGTGCGTGCAGCAGATGGTCAAATAGATTCAGAAATTGACGCTTACAGCAGGTTCTTGTTTCCTGCATGTTTCATTCTCTGCAACTGTTTTTATTGGTTTTATTATCTTGTTTTAGTGAACAGAATCAACAATGATGATTGAAAGCCCGAGCCAGTATCTAACATTTTCTACACTCAGATTCAGCAATGTTGTGAACGGAATTATTTTTCAGATTCTAAACCTATGAGATATATGTACTTGCATATTTCAAATTAATCAGTCCATAGTATTACTTAATGTATATTGTCGATGCACAGTAACTGTAAGAATTCAATGAACTTCAAATGTATATAGCTCAAGTACTAGTGAATGTTCATATGCATTAAGTTACGGTTGATTTTTTTCGAATTGGATTTACTTGTTTATTTATATCAATTCTGTAATTATTGTAATATATTCATATTATTTCTTATTGTCAAAACGATGTTGGAAAATCAATCGGGTAAAACTCTAATGTTCTATAGTTGAGAAGTCAAAATGCCAGTTTAATTAGAAAGTACAGATACTAGACTAAATAACACACGCTATAAGTCGATCGTTCAATGTATATAACATTGACAGACTTCCGCCAACATATAATGATTCAAGTCGTACAAAACATGAATCTTCGAATGATCATTTTTGATCGATAAGTACATAATAAAACTGCATGTGCGGCATGTGATGTGTGCCTGTAAAAGTGAATGGGGAATTTGAGTTTGAATAAATAATTTAAACTCAAAATTCAAAATTACCGATTCGATTGTTATTTGACAAATTTTGAGTACTCGTCCTACAAATCAACGAAGTTTGTATTGAGTAGGAATAATCACAAGTGGCTAATGCTGTTGTAGAGATTATTAGCCTCTTATTAATTTGATAACATTGCCTATTGAATTCTACGAGAACACCAGCCTCATTGGTTCTTCTCAATTATAAAAGTAATGTTCCAACCACGAATTTTTGATACAAAATCACAGAACAAACAGAGACACTAAGAAATATAGGCTAAGTTTGTATACCTAATCAGGCAATGCCTGTTTGCTTCGAAAGCTGATAATTTCATTGCACTACACCTACATGTGAATACACGCAAATGCCATTTGCTTAATTAACAATCGACGGATTCACGATCCAGTCAAGCTCTTTTTCGAATAATGAATGTCCATTTTGATGAAATTGTCAAAAATTATCGGACTGTAGGCTTACACCTGCCGTTTCGGGGCAAAAAATAGACACAAAGTACATCACTTGAATCTTCATTTTGGGGAGAATTCGACCGGCATGTCAACGTTGCGTCATATTTGGATTACAATTTTATCGAGTCACTAGCCAACGTGGGGTCAAAGGACTTGGCTTGTATCTTTAAGAGCACCCTTTTGTTTTTCTTCATTGTTTTACATGCTAAAAATGATGACAACTTTATTACAAATCGGAGATGTCCGGAAATGACATTAGATCACAGTAGGAAATAAGATTTGACTGGAGTTTCTGGTGCACTCAGCAGTGTAAATTATGTCCAAAGAATGGCACTCAGCTGTCATCGCAAGGCGCTTTCCTAGGTCGTCACAGAAATATTGAAATTTCTTTTGTGTAGCAGATCAAACATCCTGCACAATCGGTCCTCCATTATTGAGAGTAGAATGCAAAATGACCGTGACCGCATTAACATGGAATAAATATTTCAAATCACCCTATCTTTGGTGCCTTTATGTGTCTCAGAGCATACGCTTTTTGCGGATTTTTGACCAGACTTCTTGAGTAAGTGCACACTATATCATATCGCTGTCCATAGTGATAGCTATCGAAGAGGCAAGATGAATATAAGAGTTGCAAAGCGGATCTTAAAGGGAGGAATCAAGTGTGAGCGCTTCGTTGGAAACTTCAGCATGATTCAGTTCCTCTGCAGTGTTGCCGTCATCCTTCTCAAACAAAATGCAACGTCTACTGATGCTACATTTACAATCTAGTAAATATTGGATTGAATAACATATCACAAATTTTTATAAGTGTGTTTGCAGATGTTTAGATAGAAGTGCTGACAGTTACAAATTGCACATTCAGGCAATGATGTTCATGGCCTCATGCACATTCGCGTTAAGCAAGACAAAATTATCGAATGCTGCATTCTCAACATAAGGCTTCTTTTAGGCTGGATTTTCAAAGGAACAAAGATAACAACTTTATAGCAATCTT
The DNA here is from genome assembly GCA_907163375.1 of Prostheceraeus crozeri. Taxonomy (NCBI): domain Eukaryota; kingdom Metazoa; phylum Platyhelminthes; order Polycladida; family Euryleptidae; genus Prostheceraeus; species Prostheceraeus crozeri. The sequence goes on along the minus strand of CAJQUW010005107.1, from coordinate 39,105 downwards.
TCAAAAGTGTTTTCAAAATCTGGTTTTAGACCATGCTCTGTATATACATTGTTCCAAACATAATTTTCAATGACACCATCGTCCTTTAAAAATGAGAGCGCCTATATTGCACAATGATTACGGTTCTAAAATCTTGTTTTCAAATATTTTTAACTGTGCTTTTGAACATGCTCTTGAGATGCCATGTCTTTAAATCCCAATTAAAATCTCAGTAATTGAAGAGCATGGCGTAGGTCTACTGATAGGCGCCTGATATTTTGTTCACAGCAAATGCAGATCATGATACGTGAATCAGTAATCTTATGCTATGTATCAATGTCTTGGTAGACGTGCATGCGAAGATTTGGAATACTCTCAAGAAATTTAGTGACTGCTGAAAAATGTGAGTAGCATGATGTAAACATGCGGCATAGTTAACTTATGAATAGCCTTTATCGACAAATTTTTATTTGCATATATTTCACATTCAAGACAGCTTTTGAGGTTGCCGAATGAAAGGATGCAGTATGCTAGAACAAAAAGCAACACAAAAGCTATTAAAGCAAAAGAAAAAAAATATAAAAAACATATTTTGTTTCGAAGCATTAAGTGCTTTAAGTCCTAGCCTAAATAGTAAAAAATGTAGCGTATTTTCTTTAATTGTCTTTTCCTATGCGAATCGCTCTACTATGCTTTGCCTTGAAACAACATACTGATATGATTATGACTTTCTACTTTGACAATCACTGTACGAAACGTCCGCACTGAAGATGTGATGTTGCTCTTTAACGATTCAGTCCTTTCTATCTATGTTCCCCATGATCTTCTTTGATGCATCCATGCTTGCATTTTAGGCTGTTAAAGGAGTTGAAGCGCAATTTAGAAAGAGGCATTTAGTTGGAAAAGCACTTTCTATATCAATAGGCAATTCGATGTCACTTATTGCCCAATACGGGAATAGTTTACAGAGAAATTAATAAGGCTAAGAGTCCTTGCATTGTTTTCAATGTATCATCGCTCAAGCACATGATATAATTTTCTTAAAAAAATCTGTACTTACTTCAGTCAAACGAGTTCTGTCTGCAGAATGAACAGGTTACTCAATGTGATTAGTCAGCAAACCGAATGATTTTATAAACCTTTCATGCATAGCATTTTCGGCAGAAAAATGTTCAATGAACGGTATAGCAGTGAGAAGCATATTTCAAAAACAAAGTGGTATGAATTTTCAAACTAGACATCATGCCCACTCTGCCTTTCTAATTTGGAAAAGCGTTTTGATGAATCATTATCTGCAGTGCTCCAATACCGGTGATATGTCTTCTGTAACGAAACAACGCATGAAATTGCCAATAATTCATTATATTTGTTTCACATGGCACATAGCTTACGGCAACCGAAAACAATGTCATCTGATATGAAGTGGTCGATTCATGCGTTGTACTGAACCATATCATTGCGATGTTCTTTCTGTTCCATTTATATTTGGTAGATTTGATGTACAAAAGTATTGTACTTTTCTCTCATTTGCATATTTTGATATTTCCGTTTTATCACAGCGTTCTATCGGATTTAGCGCCAGGAACGAAGGAATTATGTGTTAATCCTATTCTATGTAGCTACAATTTTCTTTCTCAAAAATTACCTTTCTTGATAAATTTAGAGACATGATAAATTCAAACGCAATTGTTATTTGCTTAGTTCGGACGTGGTCTTCATGCAGAAATATTTATGCGTAACCTGATCATATCATTTGTAAATAAATTTCATTTTTCTAGATGTTGAATCAGGGTTTGAATACATGCACATACTTATATATTCCTTTCTGTTTATTTCTGTTAAGTCTCTGAGAGCATAACCATTTTTCCTAAATAAAATTCTTTAAATAATATTTATAGGCCTATCTTTGTAATATAGCTCATCTGCCTGTTAGTCAGTGATTGTCTGTTCTCATATCTGGAACATTGATGTGCAGCAGTTAAATATTTCCAGCACCGGCCCACTAGTGCACTACTCTTTCACTTTCACTGTCACGCGATGATCGTCTGGTCGACCGAACGAGGTTCTGCAGGGAGCGAGACATAACATTTTCACAGTTTGATGCACACCTCATATCATTCCTCATATTTTATTTTAATAGTTACACTGTAATATATTTCAGAATCCTGTATCTGGTACAGTTGCTATCCAATCCAGCAGGCGGGTCCTGCTGTCTGTTTGGACCAACCCACCAACGAAGCTCCGACAGACGTACAATTCCTTCTTAGACAACACTCTTCCATTCGACTATAAGCTTTAAAATCGTTAGCCTTTCCAGGTTAGTTAAGCCCGCTGAGTGTCTACTGTAAAACAGATTTCAATGTAAGTTTTGCGGCCTCATCATATTTCAATAATTTGTCAGCATTTGAAGGAAGATGATATGTTCCTGAAGCAATAACGAATGCTTGAATATTTTGATCTAAATTTCGTTTTTGACATGATAGAGGTGATCAACTACTAGTAGTAGTCATTATGCAAAAGACAACATGATTGAGTAAATAGCTATGAATTTCACCCGGCAGACATGTACAGTCGCTTGATAATAACTTGGTCTGAAAAATAATGCTCTTTCATATTCTTAAGAATGAAAACGTCATTAATCTATTCTCTCCCGATATCATCTGGCGCTAAATTCCTATTTTGACACAAATGGTTTTCGATTATACTCAACAAGGACAATTCATCATGCATATTCGATTATTTTTCAATAATGAAAAGTGTAAATAACACAATTTCTATTCCTACAATGTGCATTTCCTTCGATAAACTCTTTTTGTCATTGCATAGTGTATAGAATTGCTCATGAACTTGCTATCTGATTCCATTAATTCATGCATGCTATAAAATGACTGAAAAACATTTTATTTCTTTTTGAGTTCGAATTTCAGGAATGTCAGTATTTTTTCGAAATATTGCGTCAGCTTTGACTAAACTTCAATTCAAAACAAACATTAATGCGCAATTGAATGCTCGTAATACATGAGCAATGCTGATGTCTAAATCACATGGAAGATCATTCGCTACCGTCGATTATCAAGTAAACCTCAATCAATAGTCGCCGATAAATGCTATAGCCTCGAGACACTGACAAAATGAAAGTTAAATCTGCATCGGATTATTTACTAAAAGTGGATTATTACGAAAAAATCCTGATGCTCTTTATAACAAAATTCATAATCAAAAATGGACGTGATCTGCGCAGGTATATAATCGATTTTAATAATTTTGTGTTCAAAATGATATATTCAGATAACAGTTTGTGGATAAAGACTTCATATGTATAATTTTAACAGCTCAGAATTTGTTATTTAGGCCATCTAAATCAGATTTGCATTCGACCCGGAACACAGGTCCGCAGAATTTTATTTTTGTAATTCTGTTTATTGTTATTAAGGTTATACAGTACTCCTTTTAAATTGATCGATATATAAAGACATTGTCATACTGTATTCCCCTAAATTGTTTTCAATTTAATTTTCACTTTAAAAATAAAGTGCTGATAGATGCAGCTTGTAGCCCAGCATGATAACGAAATGTTTTGTCACTTATGATACTACCTAAATTTTGTAGGTGACATTCATGCATAATAATTCAATTGATTCATTACAGTTATTCGTACAATGATGGCCTAATGAAATCAAAAACGAATAAATTAAATGCACAGATGACCACAAAGTGAGAGAAATTGTGATGCTTATAGATACGCGAACAACATCGGTCTGAATTTGAAAACACCCCGCAGGTCGCTTGCATGCAACTATGATCAAAATGCATTCTGAGAATATAATTTCTTCTGCGAAGGTTTGACAGCAGATTTTCAGACTTTTCTCTTAACGTATTTACTTGCACTTCGAGTGCTAATTATTTTGTTTTCACGTAAATCAAAGCAAAGAAATTATAATTAAAAATAACAAAAATTTAGACTTAAATTGTTTTACAGATCTGCGTTGAAGGTGTATGAACAGTGCTTCCAATCAGTAGACTATTGCTTATCAAGTAAAGTAGTCGGAGCTGGCTGCTACTTGCACATGTGTCATAGATGCTCATATAAACTCTTATAACATATACATGTAGCATGAATAACATATGAATACTCATAAGTAGGGCATTTTCTTATAAATTAGTATTTTTCTATAGGCTTTTTTCGTGTTAATCGGCTTGATAAGTGGAGGATGAAATCAAAGAAAATGTGTACGGATTGGTGTCCTAGATTCACGAAGGCTAATCAATGCATGATTGAATTTATTTACAGCTGACTTCTGTGCATATGTCTCCGCATGCTCTCAAAGCTGAAGCTATTGGCATTTCAGTGATGCACATACATGTTCATAGTGCTATATTGCTGACTTTAGTCGCTGATGAGCCAAAACCATATCTTCTCGGGCTCTGTAGCGCATTTTTCATTGGTGAAGTACTTGAAAATGATATCTGTTTCTAAACATCATGCTTCCGAGAATTTTCAGGGTGAATTCTAGCTCTTACATAGCCAGCTTGTTCATCGTGTCTGTAGACATATTGTTTCTCCATACATTTTTGTTGCAATATGGCACCGAACCTATCATGGTAAATTCGTTTTCAAGCTAATTCGGTCCACACCAGGCACTGAAACGCCTCGATATCTCGGATTTACTTCTTATGTATTGCTTCAAATCCCATGCAATTCACCGCACACCCTATTTTGTGCATGATTTTATGCTATCTGATGGTGGCATTCATTTGATCCAACTTGGTCATCTTCGTGATGTAAATAGCAATTCAATATTCAAATTCACAAATTGTGACAGATTTTTTTAGAATTCATTTAATTTTTTCGAACTTTGACTATGAATCACACTATCATAGCTAGTTACGATGACAAGCTGGTTGAATACACAAGGAAAATACTTAGGGCCACTTAAAGAGACTGATCAGAGCAATGCGTACCAGGAATACACAAATAAAACATGTGTATAGGTTCTATGAAATGCGAAAGATTTTCCTTCAAAATGAGCCATTCAAATGTGTCTGTAAAATGATATTCTGCAGTTTTAAAAAGCTTCGAAGTCGATTATAAATTGAAGACGGACGACTTGCAGATGCCTAAGAATTCAAATGATTGAGAATAGACACAAATCTGACTACCTTAGCATGAATTTTTAAAGCACTTTCCGGTGTCTGTGGTATAATAGATGATACAATTCATGCACTCATCTGGAAAATAGTGCATTGATCGAGGGGTTTCAATGATAGTTAATTATCGCACAAATGCTTGCAAAAAATGTACTTTTTCAAAATAGGTCATTAATTAATATGACTTTCCACCGGGCCAAATCGCCTAGATTTCTGCTCTTTTGCTAAGGCGTTTAAAAATGATATAATTGAAAGTCACAAAGGCATAGGTCAGGCGACTGAGTTTTAAGATGTCTGCTGTAAAACTGCTCCCTTACCCCGGTATGGATATGGTCAAGTCGAATTTCTTGGGCTGTGACTGGTTGCTATCAATCCACGCGATACAAATGAGGAACAGGCATTTTTACGTTCATAGTGGAAATGAATTTCTAGACTCCGAACAGTACCACCAAAAAATCAAAAGTCAATGTGTACTGTGCACCCTTCTGTCTGACTGCTGTAGTGACAACCCAAATCTGCACGCGTGTCAAGGAAATGGGTTGATCATTAAGGATTTCAATACTTAATGATTTTCATATTATCAACAAACAGCGACGTTCTTTTCTCTTTAACATCGAATTTATAACTTGATTTCGAATGCACATGAGACAACCAACAGGTCATTTAAAATGCTTTAAAACCCTTCTAGGATTTGCAATGGTTTTTGTACTCAGATGTGCGCAAAGGACATCAAACTGTTTTGATGTCACAGTTACAAGTCACATAGGTGGTTTATGTAGAATATCGGGTCGAATTTCAGAAATTTACAAAATTATATTAACTGAGGATTTAAAACATTGGATTATGTTTCATAGATGAACAAGTTAAAACAAACACATGCAAACACCATTTGTGAAAAAGGCACACGCTTAAGTGTGAATGCAGTGAATTTTTTATCGTATTACTGACAAAGGTTCTAGAGGAATTGAGCAGGTGGATGGGTGGAGGGGGCGTGCTTTAGAGTCCGGTGTGAATGTGACAAGACAGTCAGTCTCAACCTCAACTGACCGCATTTTAGTGACTGAAATGCTTCGAGAAACTTTCTTTTTATCTATCTTTTATCTTTTATCATTTTAGTAGATAAAATACATGAAATTTGCTTGAGATGCCTTTTACAATACTCTTCCGTCCAACTTTGTCATGTGACACACTTCATCTGCTACCATGACTGGAATTTTTTGCCTCCTAACTTTATAATCTTGATAACTTTTGACAGATGACATTTTCTGATCTTTGACATGTTTGAAGAATTTGTCATTCTATTGTATTCTATCACCAATCCTTTTATCAAAAGGAAGGATGAATGAAAAATAACTTTATTTTCATATCCATCACGTCAAAGTATCATTTTGAGCCAGTCACGGTATGCAACGTGATTAATTTTTCTTAGAGAAAGATATTTTTCAATGCTATTGTACCCGCTATTCAGCACCGTATTCTCTCTTTTGTAAGCCCATTTTCGTCAATCTATTAAATGATCTGTGATGGGATCTCAAGGGGTACATTTATTGCAGATGGGGCTCTTATGCTGCGAGTATTTTTAACATTGTGGGGATTTAATGGGGCTCATGAGAGGGTGTTTATTAGAAAGTGAGCACATAGATGTGCGTAGGATGCAAGGATTCAAGGAAAATATAAGTCGCTGCGTGATTGTAAATGAAAACTCCACTTTTTGAAATAATTGTGTAAAATTCTATTTAGAATGAAAAAATATTTTTAAAATTGATTTTAAAATTTCTAGTCATCCATTCTATCATTGTAAGTATTGCATTCATTAAATTATGTGTATACTGATGACTGATGAGTACAGGGTATTTCAAGGAAATAGCCGGATTTTAAATTTATCTCATTCTTTTACTAATGTATTAATCTTAGCCAAAGCAACTTTCATTATTAGATGAAGAATTAGCATCTATGAATAAACAAGCTTTATCATACACAACTCAACATTGATTCCATGAACTCTCACTCACTTACGGAGTCCTTTTCCATAGTTTTCAAGAAAAAGTCGCTAGGTTTCCCTGTCCAATTCGTTGAATGCTTCCCTGATTTTGTCCTTCGAATCATCCATTGAATGAGGTATTGCTTCATAAACCCTACTTTTGATTGTTCCCAAAGAAAAAAATCATATGGACTTGGGTCTGGACTTCTGCCACGGCACGGAGCTTGAACCGCGAGGAAAGGTTTGATCGACGAATGATCTTGCCTCCTTTTTGACAGTGATAGCATTTGCAATTCACATTACACTAAGCATTTTATTACTTAGATTAAGTATTATTTTCTTGGATCTTTTTATATGTATCTAGATATCCTTGTTTAGCAAGAAATGATAACATGGACTAGTGAATCGCCAGATACCTAGCTGCTGGTCAGACTGTCAACTAGGGATGCGGAGTCCTATCATTTTGATAGGACTCCTACTCTGACTGCAGGTGGCAAGTATATATAGCCTAATTCATTTTTAATTAAAATGGTCACCTACATCATAGATCATTATAGGCTTACCCGAACCTATCTTTAGTGATCATTGCTTTATCAATTGTCAATCATTTTCGATGAAAGTTTATCAAATGTCACTCTAAGTTGGATGCATGCGACTCGGATCCTCCCATTTTGTTGATGTGTGCTTCATACGGTTTTTCTCTAGTCTCTACAAGGCAGGAAAATCCTCCATCCTTCTTCAAAAGATATGAGTGCACTTTTGATTTTGATACGCGCTTTGGAAGAGCTATCACACACGATTAACGTGAGGGTAAGAGGTAATGTTCTCAAACAAGCTAATATTTCATTTTTGTCTCTGATGTGACCTTTGGTGCGTAGGCGTGATAGAGGCTAGGAAGGCTTGTCTTCTCTATTGAATCACCGAGTGAAAAGACAATCCTTTTTTCACTATCACGGTTCATTCCCTCAACTATTACAAGTACGGTTTACAATCTCGAGCCGTTTTCTCAATCCCGGGATTTTCGAGACTGGCTAATCGCAATCCCGGGATCCCGGGATCTCGATCGAGATTTATATATACTGTATATGTTTTTAATCATTATGTTTCAAGAAATATTTCAAAAGACGATACGTGCTTGTAAAGTGTATATCTTTCAACGTGAACTAAACAAACATCTACTGTAGGTAAAACTAGTCAACTCGTAAAAAATATTGGCGAAGTAAGGTAAGACACTGAATTGTGTTATCACTCATTCTCGACCGTAATTTCGTTAAGAACAAACCGGCCGCCGAGAATGCCCTTTCGGATTCTACCGAATGTTGGAGACAAATCTATCAGTGCAATATCAACTGATGTGATAATGAGTATTGGCAAAAGATTTTCTATATCTGTGTAAGCAACTGTCTGCACCATCTTCACAATCATGAAATGACAAGTACAGATTGTTTCATAAAAAATGGATCACCCTTAAACATCGCCTTAACTTCAACTTTGTCTAACTCCGCCAAACTTGAACGAATTTCTCTGAAATTTGGAAGATATGTCAGTTGTGCTTACTAATATCATTGTTGGAAATTTCAAGCATGAATATTGAGTTGTTTTCCTGTTATAGATAAAAAAAGTAGCCAAAAAAAATCAGAGCCAGTATAGCACCATTACTCATCAACAATAATGTAACTGCTACATGTGATTAACTGGACTTCATGTTCCATAGCTTCCTGACTTCGTTGCGGTGGTATTGGCAGCACTCCTGATTGCTTTCAGCTAGAAATCTATCTCTTACCGGTTGAAAACAATACAAAGCACAAATGAATAATAACGAGATCGCATTCACAAAAGGCAAAGTGTCAGCCTTGCTAGAACTAGGGTCTCTCAGATCGAATTATCAGATCAGCATACAAAAAGACGTCTCAGATGGGCAATGAGTCATTGTCACTGGCGATAAAAATGGGATCGGGTTGTCTGGTCTGATGAGGCATCAGTCCGTCTGAAGGATAGTGATGGTCGATTGAGATATGGATAAAATCTGATCAGGAAATTCCGAGACATTTACATCGTCCCCGGGTGCAAGGTGGTGCGACTCTACTGATTTGGGCTGGCATTTGGACCAATGGCCGCTCTGAACTTCACATACAGCAAGGAACCATGAATTCTGAACGCTATGTGAATGTTTTACGAATGAACATTGGCCAAATGACAGATCAACTTGGTGATCCATCGACTTGGTTATTTATGGATGATAATGCTACGTGTCACAGGAGTAGTAGAGTCAACTTATGCAAGTCTCAATTAGGGCTTAGGACATTATCTTGGCCAGCTCGTTCTCCTGATCTGAATCCCATAGAAAATGTATGGAGTAAAACGTAACGTTCGTCGTTCACTGCTACCTACAGATGGCGTATCACAACTTACGTCACTGTTAAAAAGAGAGTGGAGAAAGTTAGATCAGTCAAAAATCAACGATATCATCGAATCAATGCCTAGACGAATTGGTAATGTCATTGACAATAAAGGTAGGGCCACAAAATATTAGCTTCTTAAGAACCGTTACGGTATCATAGCTTATCAGATTATATAAGGACATTTAAATATATTAGGGACATGAAATAACATGAAAAATGCTTTTTGTATCATACTTATGTTTTATTTAGTCAAATTTTAGGATGATCCACTTTTTATGAAACGGACTGTAAAATGAAGTCTATTTTGTTAAATTTGATGTAATATTAGCTGAGCTATCGCCAATTTTGTGTTTCGAAGACTTTCTGTCAACGGTACTCACTTATCAGTTGAGCATACATTCACTTAGAGAACAAATGCATTTTTTTGACATAACTTCTGAACCACTGGGTCGATTTTGATGAACGAAACGTTGTCTTCATCACAACAACAAGATGAATACAACTGCAATGTCATTTTGTCGATAACTGATGATTTGTTTCAAATTGTCTTTCAAATTAATCACCGAGACACAATTTGTTGTCGATTTGTGAAAACCAACACAGCGCAGCTGCAGTAGCAGTCCGGTGACCTGTCAATAGAGCGAATTCGGGAGACTCACTGGGTTGAATGACGGTTTCTTCGACGGTTTTTCCCTCAAAGACCGCAAACCGCAAACCTAGCTCTGTCTGAACGAGCCTTTAGTCGTTATTTTAAATCGTTGTGATTTGTCTTTCAGCTATCAATTTACGAAGTATTTTCAGTTTACAGAAGCAATACTAGTAGCAGTGTCACAACACTGTTTATTAAGCGTCTGAACGGTTTGTGTCACGGCATTGATTTAGCCCAGATTTCGCGCTGCTCCTCGGCACTAATGTCACGACACTAGTGTCATCGTGTGAACGAGGCTTAACCAGCTGGCTCGGCAAATATAGCACATTGGCAATTTATCAAACTTGGAACATAAAAAATTTAGATGCATTTTCAAAAAAGCCATTGACTCTCTTAACTATGTCACTTAGAAGGAACTCAGGGCCAATCTTTCAAATATCTCGAAATACCTCGAGATCTCGAAGACGTAATCCCGGGATTTTTAATCTCGGAAATAGGGTCGAGATCCCGGGATCGTAAACCCTAATTACAAGCTTTGCATGCAGCGTTGTCTCTGTACTTTTGTTTGACGAAAAAAGTTGACATCAAGACAGCGATAGCAATGCACGAGGATAGATAATTTGTTTGTATTTATTTCGGGTCTAGTTATAGTCCGGAGTCCTATCATTTGATAGGACTCCGACTCCAGCAAAAATGATAGGACTCCGACTCCGCATCCGTGCTGTCAACCCACATGGCATAGAGAGCAACCAACCAACTTCATTGTCCGAAGGTCGTTGTTTTGGGTGGACTATGGAGAGATGGTGTTGCGGGTCCTTTTTTTCTTAGGGCAACGACAATGGTGATAATTACCTCGACATGTCAAAATGTTTTCACTGTTCCATATCTTCAACAAAAGCAAATTTGGAGCGCCTCCGAATTGGAGCAAGGAGGCAAAGTCATTCTTCGATAAAACCTCTCCTCGTGGTTTGACAGGGAAACCTTTCTAGAAAGCTATGCGAAAAGACTCCTCGTAAGTGAGTGAGAGTTCATGGAGTCCATGTTGAATTGTGGATAATAAAGCTTATCGATTCATAAATGCTATTTCTTCATCTAAAAGTGAAAGTCGGTTTGGCTAGGATTAATAGGCTACATTAGTAAAAAAATGAGATGAATTTAAAATTCGGCTATTTCCTTGAATCACCCTGTATCATATTTCAATGTAACATTATTGAGCATAACATTTTGACATTTCATCAAGGTTGCAAAAATTGCTAGTCTTGGTAAACAACGTCCGTAAAATATCATGGCTAGGCACAAGTGTCAGACACACCAACTTGTCCTTGTATGCAATCTGACATGAACTTGTGAGATTGATGTTCTCCTATAACGCAGCAGCAAGCAATGCAGCGCGGGGACCATGCGCTAGTCGGTTGCATTATCGACGAAGGAGTAGGCTACATGCTGAGCCTAATTACTAAAACATGCCTGAATTATTTAGCACCCAGACCGAAATGTACAAGTCTTGATGGTTAATTGAAAGCAAATAAATTAATTATAACAGACACATTGGCTTTGTCTCCCCAATCATATCTCACCATTACTATCAGCCCACAATGAAGCTCATATTAAAGCGAATTTCCTTATACCTATATCATTGATTCTATCATTTCCTAAGTTGGATTGCGAATGAAATCAGTTTTTCAAGTTTACAGCTAGCTGCTCTTGTTTTTCTTTAACATGTTGGTCGTATGAGTGTCTGCAATCGACGGGATATCAGAGTAGCGCTAGACTCAATGAAAGTCACAGACAGGAATTATTGAGAAGAGCCCTTTTTATTTGGAAGTACTGTTAATCGATGTCTAATAAAAATGGGACAAGTCTGATGAATTAACCCACGACCCACTGGGGTGTCTTTCCGAGCGCGCCCCAATGGGGAGGGCCCCCCCCACCCTGGTGATCTCCCAAACTATTGCACCAATTTTGCCAAACCACACATCAATCCAATAGGCATTGAGAGGGGATTCAGGAAAAAAATTCTAAGGTCATCCGTGGGCTGAGGTGAAGGTCAGAACCTGCCAATTTTTAATAAATTTCGAATGAATAATTTCGAAACAAATTTGAAATGGAAAATGACAGCAAAAACTAATAAACCATAGGCCTACACTAATCGAAAGATCTGGTCAAGGTGGTTAATAAAACAATGATTATTAATCGCTATCAGATTGCATCATTGAATTGAATGAGGTCAAAGGTCAAATAATTCAAACTTTTTGATCAACTCAAATATCACCAAAATCGCACATTTCAGTATTCAGTTTCTGCAGGTGAAGAAACAAGAATGCTACATGCCTCGATAAAAGTCACTGAGGCTAAAAGCAATATGATTCTAAAAAGTTTCAATAATTGCTGATCAGGCAAGGGTTAACATAGTACATTATCATTCCATTCAATAATTTGACATTTCGATTGATTGATCATGGGATTACACCCAACTAAACTGCAATCGACATATCAGATGGTCAAATGTATGAAACAATGAATTTCCTCATCCGGGTTCGATGCGAAATCCGGCTAGTATCCACCTCTAGTTGGTTGAGGATTGAAAGCGGCTACCATACAGAAACAGGCATGGACTTGTCTCAATCGTTTCTAAATCAATTCCGTCGTAGAAAGCCACTAACACAATAACAACATGATTGTAATTTTTCCTGTGTTCGATCCTTTTTGTTCTTTGCTGTTTATTTTAATCACTACTGACATGAATTTCAATTCATTTTTTTGATTTCTGATAAATTGACCACAGAACTTCCTACATGAAGACATTTTTCTAATTATTTTTCAAATACATGTCATTCTGTATGTCTCTAATGCAAAAGATAGCCAGTTCCGACATTGAAATTATTAGAAATTTTTTCTAATATTATTAGATATTGTTATTATTATGATATCTATAATTTCTAATCTTATTAGAAATAATTTAGAAATTATTCTATCTCGAAATCAGATTTTCTAATTTTGATTACATAAACATGTCATGATTTGGACACTATGTTACTTGGTGCAAACATTAAAATAGGAAAAGGTGGCTTTGCTAGGCCTATGTAATTTTACAATAACAAAACAATTATGAAAACAATGAATGTACAAGCAAAACACGTAATCTTCAGAGAAACCATTATGATTTCTAGCCGCGGTATTCATTTTTGTCAAAAATTAAAAGTGCCTTATACATAGATATTTTTCTAAAATTTAATGACTTGATGTTTATTGTGCAGGTAAATGCGATAGTACTCAATTATTTATTTGCACTACCCTGAATATCAGCAAAGTCTAATTTGTAATTTTTATTTGACAACTCTTGTAATTATTTGATATCTGTCAATTAGCGAACCGACGAGGTGATTTTCACATGATCATGCTATGTAGACATTATACGACACTGTGATTTGACTTACCCACCTTCAAGTCTAGCTCTCGCGTCTCTGAATTATGATGAGTCAATGATAAACAAGCAAAAGGCATTTTGTTTTCTGAATCATTTGGGATTATATTTTTAGTAATCATTGTTTCACTTGATTTTTTATGTCTAAGAATCAGTGGAATATAGCAATGATCAAACAAAGTTTCCACCTTAAGTGAAAATAGAAATAGAGATTTTAGCAAAATGAATTTGTGTTTTGAATTTATCAAACCTTTCTTTCTCATGCCATCGCCTAAATTTATCTCCGCAAAAGTCTCAAAGTAACTTTAGGAGAAGCAACAAAACACCAAGGCTCTATCTATACACTGATATGAAATAAAAATGATTGATGTAAAGGAGTAAATAGAAGATTAGTGCAAATAGTGAAACAAAACGAAGTAGCGTTTTGAGATGAACAAGAAAAATGGCATACATGTAAGCACATTTGAATGTAAACATGTTCATACAATGTGTTTTCCAAAGCGATATTTATGAATTGACATGAATCCTCAGGTTTAGGAAAGTGGAACCATAGAGTAAGTATATTAGGTAGAGTGGTAACTCCGCATTTATCAAATCCCCAATGTGTATGCACTTTCGATTTTATTAAATGAACTCGAGGGAGACACAGGTAGCATTGTAACCAAATGTGAGATATGCAAATTTTTGCAGTTTTGAAGAAATTACAACGGAATTGACTGATCATGATTGTAATGCAGAAGGAATGATGGTATTTCACAGATCGTCCGTGTCATGACAGCCTTGGATAGGTAATGTTTGGTAAATTAGCGATTCGATGACCTGCTATTGCTTTCATGATGAACCTCAAGAGAATCTTATTAAGCGAGATCATATCACAGGCAACTTGCTACTGGTAGAGCAAAATAACATAATCAAAGACAATGATCTAAATCAACTTTGAAAGATGTAATTGGGTCCACATCACTATTCAGATTCAAGAAATGAAGCATTAATTTAGTGAATCATAAAATCATGCCGCTTGAAATTGAATTAAAAACTTGAAATTTCATCCACGAAAGCATGAATAATATCGCGACTTTTTCATGAAGACTTTCATTATAATACAATTCATGAAATTCCCTTGATACTCATCTTGATTTCCGCTTAGATAGGATGCCTATTATCAAATATTCATTCCTCTTGATATCCAACTTGTTTCATACTAATTATATAGGAGAGTCATCTCGGTGGTATATGAATTGGCAAATTTTGACTTTTTTCAAAAGTGCTCAAATAATTTTTTTGACCACGGGAACGTAATCTCCGCAAAAAACTGAATCTTTTGATATAAAAATTTTCACTGTATACAGATACATTTTTGAGTCGACACTCTACCTATATATCCCTACTCTTTGTTTGAATGTAAACATGTTCATATAATGTGTACTCCAAAGCGATATGTAGTAAATGACATGAATCCCCAGGTTTAGGAAAGTGGAACCTTCTGTTGCATGATTTGAGTGCAAACACCTAATAACTACAAAGGCAGATAATGGCTATGAGACATGTTCATGCTTGTTAACGTCTACAGTTAATCAAGAAGCCTGTGTGCAGCGTTCTTTCACTTTCGAAGACTTCATAACTTCTACTGTCTTCTTTATTTAGTGGATTTGCAACCTTAATCTGACCAAGAATGAAATGGAATGAGAGATAGGAATGAGTGACAGTTATTTGGTTTGAATCGTAGGCGTAATATTGAAGAGAAGCGACTAGTAGATATCATCATCTGGAATTTCATCATGCGGCAAGATAATGAATTTTTTGATTTTCCATTAGGCCCGTCTCAGAGAAACGGGGGTTGTTGGGGAACAATTGTCGTTTGTACTAATGTAGGCCTACATGTTGTTGTTGTTTATTGTTGTCGTTTATTTTTCAAGTGAAATGAAAATCATAAGGTACAAAATAGAATGTTCACAAGGAGTATTGAGCAAAAAACAGAGAGACGTCGTTATTCATTGTGAGTACAAGCATGCATTCGATTATATAATGAACAGCAGCTTGGCACAAAGGACACACTTCTACGATGAGATCTTGAAATCGGTTGACACCGGTTTTGCGAGAATTGGAGTGAAGGGGGCGTCAGATCATGGAGAATATCGTCTTTTCAACGAGAGTGCTGAAAATTAGGTATTTTATTCAGAAAGACAAAATGAAAATCATCAAAAACTCCAGGCACATTGCGTGATGAATTACACCGTTCATTGTATTCATTCATTACACATTTCACTTGTGATGGATGCTCCTGATGCGCATGGAGTAGGGCCTACCAAAAAAGTAGACGAATTTGGATCAAATTACATATAATGTGCGCCCAGATATAGTCTTATCATCACGAGGGATATTTGACAAATCTGGCTTGCTTGAGTTCATTAGAGACTGTCATGCAGCTATATACTCTGGATAGGCAGTGCATATATCACATTATTCTAGTAGGTCTGCTCATTGAACTTGAACGAGATGGAAGTCTACAAATCATCAAATTAAAAGCATCGATCTCTATCTATTTAAAGTGAAAGATTTTAAGCAAGTCCCATCCGGTAATGTAAGGCCATGGTTCATTTATTTACATGATGTGATGACTGGTGGTTGACCAATAACAGCAAAACATCACAAGACCAAGATCAATTGAATTACATAACGACACACACACATAAGCAAGTGCATGATAAGTAGATTCATAGACGCTATGGAGACTACTGCATCGTCACTTTGATGAAAATTTCTGCTCTATTCTGTCATTGCTTTTCTACATTTGTAATATATTCATGGAGCATTGCTTGCATTTTCATGATTCGATGCTAAAACATGACTTAATTCAAAAAATTTGGCAAAAGCTATTTCCTATGATTATAGGCTTCTGAGATTCAAATCAAGTGATGTTGATCTTACATCAGTATTTAAATTGACACCCCAAAATGTAACCTTTGTTTTTCAATAGTCAATGATATCGACTTGTAGAAAGTAAAGAAAAAATTTCAGGTTCCTTAGTTATACAACTCCACTAAATAAAACATAATTGTTATGAAAATTGCATCAGCTGGAACCTTGATATGAATTTATTAAATAGCTGTAAGTGAGAGCTAAATGATCCATTGTACATTTTTATATCCATGAAATTTGCCTGTATCAAATATATTTTGATATACTGTATGTTATTATGTAGGCCTATCTTCTTGCCGATAAATAGTACTAGCAAGTAAAAAATGTCTACATGTAGACATTTTTCCAATATCTGATTTATTTACGTAATTGATGTTAAAGCATGAAGCATTCTGGTAAAAACTTTTGCCAATAATAATTTTGTCAGTCATCAATTTCAAATCGACCTTCGGAAGGAAGCTTCTATACAAACATAGCAGAACGAAATGAAAACCTGCTCAGTGGTCTCACTAGCTAATTTCATGTTTTGAATCTAACATAATGGCTTTGGAAGGAAAGACGAATATCGCTTCTTGATATTGAACAACTACATTATTTATGGCATGCATCAATCTTCCCATAATCAGAATATGTCAAACAGAAAACTACATTATAAGCATTTTTGATATAGATCCTTCTTTGTATTCCACAAATTTCCAAAATCTTTTCTGGAGCAAGATAGTGATTCCTACATCGTTAACGACATTACGAGCAAAGCAGTCGATGAAATGTCTTCCAATTTATCAAGCAATCAATTAATTAATTGCAATTACTGTCTGCCACAAATCAATAAATTGTAATTTTTTGTAGGCAGCAATCAATTAACTGCAATGCGATTAATTTTTCATTACCTCTGGTTACAAGAATACAATAAGGTTCTATTACTCAACTCTCATACTCTGGTTACAATAAGGTGGAGTGCGCATTGGCATATTGAGTATTCTGCAAAAGGATGTAAAAAAGAATCTGAAATTTGATATCTTGTGTATAGAGAACATTTTGAAAAAGCGATGAGTTTGCGAAAATTTGAAGACTTTTTTTACAGCACTGTCATTTTTCAATTAGATCGTATCAAAACGGAATAATATTACATGACTTTTGAATGCGCTTCCATGCTAATTGGATAGTTTCTGTTGGAATGCTGTTAATTCATAAAACTATTCACTGCCTGACGCAAGAAAACCATTTGAAAGAATATATAGATAAATGCCTACATGCAGGCACTTGGTCAAATTATCATTAAAACATGTGCTGTTTATTCTGTTGTGAATATTATTCATCAGCTGTTTTCTTTATATTGCATAATTTGATCATCGTAATGACATGCAGTTCACTAATATGTTGCTTTAATGAACTCTGTGCTCTCATCATGTGATTGTGTAAAACGCAATGTGCACGTCAAATGATGCACTTTCGGATGGACTCCTGATAGCGCATTATCTCATCAACTTCTGCTCTCACCGGAGTGTGCACGACTTCGACTTATCAATCTCCCGGGAATTTGAAATGGGACAACAGTGACATTAGCTGCCAGTGCTTGCTTCATCTACTTTTAGCCTAATACATGGTCTGATTAATTATTTTCAACTTCTCGGTTGAGTGAAGTTGCCGGAGGTACGTCACGCTTCTGATTATTAGAACGAAATGGAAAGTTGATTTGGAGTCCAAGAGGACACTTGAACATCCTTCTAACTGGCATATCTTTCCATCAAACATGAATCAGTTACAGATTTACAGAAAATGACGGTAAAGCTAGAATAAATAAATAAATAAAATTGTATAAACGTGTATATATACAGTGCTGCTTGAAACACGCTGCGAAACTAACTACATGCTTTATGCAATGCGTAGAGTTGAAAGTCGAAGTTAGCCAGAAGAATGGGTAGATCAGTTTGAACACTGATCACATACAAAGCCAATATGAAAATGATACTCGTCAAGCCACCCTACCATAAGCCTCATAACCATACAAGTGAAGCCCTGAGCTCCTAAGAATTAACTATACTTTATTGCTTTTTATTTTTAGATATTGACATGTGGCACAAAATTTCATTATACGAATAAACAAGTATTAAAATCATGACATTTGTATGTTTTCTAGCCGCATGATGAAGCCGTAATGAACATATAGTGCAGCCTATATTAAGTAGAGTGGTAACTCCGCATTTATCAAATCCCCAATGTGTATGCACTTTCGATTTTATTAAATGAACTCGAGGGAGACACAGGTAGCATTGTAACCAAATGTGAGATATGCAAATTTTTGCAGTTTTGAAGAAATTACAACGGAATTGACTGATCATGATTGTAATGCAGAAGGAATGATGGTATTTCACAGATCGTCCGTGTCATGACAGACTTGGATAGGTAATGTTTGGTAAATTAGCGATTCGATGACCTGCTATTGCTTTCATGATGAACCTCAAGAGAATCTTATTAAGCGAGATCATATCACAGGCAACTTGCTACTGGTAGAGCAAAATAACATAATCAAAGACAATGATCTAAATCAACTTTGAAAGATGTAATTGGGTCCACATCACTATTCAGATTCAAGAAATGAAGCATTAATTTAATAAATCATAAAATCATGCCGCTTGAAATTGAATTAAAAACTTGAAATTTCATCCACGAAAGCATGAATAATATCGCGACTTTTTCATGAAGACTTTCATTATAATACTATTCATGAAATTCCCTTGATACTCATCTTGATTTCCGCTTAGATAGGATGCCTATTATCAAATATTCATTCCTCTTGATATCCAACTTGTTTCATACTAATTATATAGGAGAGTCATCTCGGTGGTATATGAATTGGCAAATTTTGACTTTTTTCAAAAGTGCTCAAATAATTTTTTTGACCACGGGAACGTAATCTCCGCAAAAAACTGAATCTTTTGATATAAAAATTTTCACTGTATACAGATACATTTTTGAGTCGACACTCTACCTATATATCCCTACTCTATGGTGCAGCCTATCACACTGTTCTTCGGCTTCCTAAGCCATCCTACAGGTACATGCAACAAGGTAGTTTAGTCCATTCCGAGTCAAATCAACTAGACATTCATGGCACCAACTGCTACTATGAAATTTGTTCACTGCGAGTACCTAAATTGTTCTAGTATGCGAACTTCTTCCTATTTTTCTGGCAATAACTAATGGCTTCAATTCACCAGTCTTCATGAATGTATTTTGCTGAGGTTATTATGGATTCCACAGACGTTGTTATTACACTCATACAATAATGTTTATTTTTTAGGTGTGCATTACATCGTTTTAAGTAAGTGTCGCAATAACAGACCATGCAATAGTGGAAAACTCTCTCAACTTTTATATTCGTTTATTCGAATGCATTCAAACGTGTCAACTGTCGAAACTACGTCATACATATACGTATATGTATTCAGTACAAGCAAACAATTAATCCTAAAGCATGTACTCCTAAATATCATGGGTTATCTATTTGTCGGCATTTTTCATCGGCAGCATGCTTTGCAAATGTCTCGTACTGAAGAGTTTCTTATCTGAATTCAACGGTGTTTTTTTTGTTAACCACAAGAGATCAACTTCATGGTATGGATGTAGAACTCAACAATGACAGCTTTGAGGAAAGATTGTTGCAGAAGTCAAACAATGATACCACAGGGCCTCATTCTTCAATTTAGAGACATCAAGAATTGCACGAAATGTGATCAAGATGATCGAGGAAGTTTTACCTAAATGAAAAGCATCTTATATTTACGGAGTATTCTAAGCATTGCTAGTATTTGTAAATGTATAATAAAAATGGTATAAAACTCCTCTTCTTTGCATGATCATAATATATTGATATGATGACAGCTATGTTTTGAGGGCGTCAATGGCAAATTAGAGGGCCGCGTTAGCGGCCCGACAATTTGCCATTGACAGCCCGAAAAATGTAGATGTCATCATCATTGTATGCCATGTTGCGAAATATTTCTATGGTTTCATTTCCAAGCCATGAATTTTCCGGCCCGTTAATGAATTTCTGGGCATTATCAAAGATATCAGTCTTATATACATGGTATACAATAACTTTATGATATTCTAAAAACTCTACCATCATATTCTCCATCTGTATTTTCTAATGATGCAACAGGGAAGAATGAATAAATCACGAAAGTAACATTTGGTAAAATTATGTGGAAAAGGTCGAGTGGAGTGCAATTCCGTCAAGGTCGGAAATGGTCAACCTGAAAAGTTATGAAAGCGATCACATAATGAACACTTGACAAATATTGAAAATGTTGAGAATTGAGCATGCAACCCACTTAAAACATGGGTGAAATATGTAAACACAAAGGCAGTCTTGCTGAGTGTATGTTTGACTACATACGAGAGTGATTTCTAACATTAAAGTAGCATATCATGTGGTTACAACCGCATCGGTGCTTATCGTGTGAACTGAAAACCTGGCTGCATAAACTCACAGGGGTTATCAAAACTAAATTGCAATTAATTTTGGCTAGGCAATAAATTCATTTCGATTGCAGCAGGATGCAATAAATCAGTTGCAACTATTTTATGACAGCAGTCAATTAATTGCAATTATTTATCATCACCACTTGAATAGACTAATTCTCGATTTTGATTTTTTTACCTTGATACTTGTATTTCGTTATATTTAAACCTTCGGAATATGTCGATCGATGCAAATGCATCACATATGATATGGAAAGTCTCTGAGCGTGAAAATATTTTGCCGAATCGATAGAACTTTTCTGACCTTTAAGTTTGAACTACCATCATTAAGTTATAAGAAAAGAATATCATGTTGGTAAATATTTCTGTACAATATCAGGATTTTAGTCAAACCACTCATGTTCCTGTGGTAAATTCATGTATACATGTAAGTGGAAAATAAATCATACCACAGAACAAGGTTATCCAATGGAAGCAGTTCCTCATCATTTATTATTGCAGGCTTGGAAAATCGGTTACTGGGCACATCCGAGCCAGCATGCTCTTTTGTGTGTTTAGAAGTCTTAACACCCTACACGAAAACGACATCGTGAACTTCACTTTGCTAACATCAACATCATGAAAACAACCGGCTTACGATAATCGGCAAGAATTCTGTCCTTTGTCACTATTGCATCGTGAGTCAGTCAAGACGATCCGCTTTCTTGTCGAAATTGTCTGATGAAATAAGAATGCGCGAGCGAAATGAGGCTTCTATTTCCAAAGACGATGTAAGCAAAAATAAAAGTGAGAGCAACAATGAAGGTACGAATATAGCAACGAAGAAGACAACAGTAGTCAAAATGGGAATGAAGTGATTATAAGAAGTGTTGATTAAGCTATTGATTCCAGTGGTGGAAATATTGTGTGGACAATAAAGGTTCGCGGAACCTCTGTTAGTTGGATTGTATGTGACCAACTGTGCGTGATCAAGTATAACACTTCCTAACGAGAATCCTCAACCAATTGTCTGTTGCAATAATCAACACGCAGAAATTTTTTTGAAAGGCACTTTCATCATTTGACAAAAAGCGAGCAATGGTATCCAACTTGTCCTCGCAGGCGCTGGCTTTCAAGAACGCTGTTTTCGTGCGACGTGAGACACTTGCGCGCAGAAGGCCACATTGTCTGTCAACACCATATCTGCCATGAGCTGCCACAGATCTGCCACAGCTGTGCAAAAGCCTTATAGTTGGTTATTGTGCGATTATTGAATGTTGAAATTGTGCGGTTCGGTCGGATGCCTTCAGGCGGATTCGATCGCGCCCAGTCGCGTGGTTTGCTCCACTGTTAATTATCAGGGAATATTGATGTTTCAAATCACCATTAATTTCATCAACTGATGTCTCACGAAGCATGATATCCGGTGTGCACCCTTGATTATGACTGTTTCACCCTTCCTTTCTGCAAGTACCGTAGACTCCCAAACCCCTCGACTGTGAGGAGTCGGGGAAACAGACTTTTGCACGGGAGAATACTTTTGTACGATATCATAAATGCAGGTAGTCTGGGTGATACTCAATGGCTTGAGAGATTAACTTACTCTATTCAAAGTGGTTTCATTGCAATCTTAGTCAACTGTTGCAGCAAGTCGTTGATATTATTCCTTTGAATTATTGAAGAAGGTTTGAATGTATACTATATAAACAGGCTATTGCAATCTTTATTTATTTCCAAATTCCTTCATCAAAGTTTTACAAGCAATGCACGTTTGATTGTCTTAATTAGGGACAATATTTTTAGCTACAAATTAATAATAATATTTAAAGCTAGCTATTATTCACAGAACTATATTAACCACGTGAATTGGCGCGCTCCACTAAAGTTAGCCTTCCCATTATTCCTAGTATGAAAACAATAATAAAAATTACCTACAGCTAGATGCAGAACTCTCACAAGTCACAATATAATATGGATGGAGTACAAATGACATTATTTTTGACAGGCACATTACATTATTTCAAAAAATAGTCTCTATGAAGTTACAAAAAATGGTATCACAATGTAACTAATTTCTAAATATTATTAACAATTATATTGGCTAACGTGGTACCAAAACGAAAATCAAATTTGCATACCGGTGCCAATATTTTTATGTCATATATTACACAAGCTATATGTAAAGCTTTTGTTTAACCTCAAATAATTTCACATGTCACATTCCTCACACGGGCTACAAGAATATAAGTGCTCTAAGGCTTTAGGACTATTTGTAAAAATAGAAGTCATTAAGACATAGCAACATACCGTGCTTTTCGGATCAATTGACTAGGTAAGCGAGCATTGAAATCATGGCTGAACTAGCTGAGAAAATTGGGTTAATGACGCAAATTTGTTGAGTAAAAATGTTGTTTTTCGGGAAGAGGCAATAAAAGGGCTGACGCCATCATCTATTCTCTTTCCGGATACTGTGCGCAAACGAGGCTACTTGAAATCGCGACCGGTGTCGCATTATAATTTCCTATTTACCTCTTTAATCCTATCCGTCCCGACTCAGATTCGGAGTCATATCCTGGGGGCTGATTCGGCACTCCTCCTTTACTTCTTAAGTACTTTCTCGAAGCGCACGAAATCCACACGGTACACCATATTCCGTGTGTGAACTTTCTAATGGCATCCATTTTCTATAATTGGCTCATCGTCGCATTACAGTCTATATTATTTTGACCGATTAATGACAATTTTTATCTGTTATCGAATTTTGTCAATAAATCATTTGTCCCATTAAAGATTGCTATTTACTATTTCCAAGCTGGTTGGTGAATGTACTATGAAGCTGCTTAGGATCATACTTTTTAAATTTCGTCGGTAGGATGACATGCATACGTAAGTCGATTTTTGCAAATTTTCAGGAGAGGCTTTTAAAGATTTCAATTCTTGAAAAATATTATTGTCAAATTGACAAGTTTCAACTTTCAAACTTTCAGTCAGTCCGATATCTTTGTTGTTATTAAGATTTGACCCGTAATGCTTTGATGTAATGAAGACAAACCGACAACAAGCATCTTTTAAGGTAAACTGAAAACTCGAAAATTTCGACTTGCGTCTGTATGTTATACTACCGATGGCTTGTTAATTGGATGTTAATTAGCTGTCATTTATGAGCCTTATGTGAAAGATAGTTAAGCGGAAGTGTTGATACGCGCGGAGCTGTCAGTTACTGTTTCCTTTCATTGCTTCAATTGTTTTGTTATCTGAAGAAGTCAGTGGGATTGATTTGATGTTTTGAACATCATTGATAAACTTTTTACAGTATAATTAATGATCTTCGGCGAGGGTCCTTTGTCTGCAGGGATCCCGTGAGAATGTCACATACTATTGCCGCATGAATGACTTCGGTCAGCGACCTGCGAAAGTGTTCGCAAAAATTAAACATCAAGATATGAATTCCTCTAACCAAATGAGCAATGATAAAATGATAAGCCATAAAATCTGCCAACTGTGGCTTAATTGAAAATATGATTTTAGGAGATAAGAGAATAAAATTGGTCTCAATTTGCAATCGGCCGCGGGCTGTCCGCAGTGCAAGGACCTAAACCCGCATGCAACTTTGGGCCTTGCTGGTCAAATATCATCAAAATTTGTGGATTTCACGTACCAGTATGTTAGAACCAAAAGTTGAAAGTAACTCATGGATAATTTGGATAAAGCTTGGATAATTTGAACAAGCATTTTAGTTCACTATTTCTAGACAGTTTTCCAACATATGGACGGACTTAACATTCATCAGATTTTCATTCTTTTCATTGCCTCTTCACTGTCGCCACTGATTGGCATGTGGACAGCTACGTGCTGAGCAGCGTAATTTTTCAAATGATGTGTTAGCACTCAGTATTGTCTACATGTAGTATTGAAGCAGAATGATTACTACTCCATTTCTACGTGCAATACAGAAAGCGTCAATTTTAGTATCAAAAAATAGATGAATTTGAAATAGAGAAATCTTTTTTTGCAAAATAGAAAATGTATCATACTGGCCATAAAGATAGAATATTTTTTATTTCTTAGAGTAAACAAATAAAACTTGTAATACGCACTGAAAGATCAATGGGAAAACGCACTGCCGAGCGTCTTCCAAGATGGTGTCTCCAAAGGAAGTCTCAACCAAGATCAGTTGCACCTCCCAGCTCCGCAAAAACTTTTAATGTTAAGGCACTGTCACCCGTAGTTAAATGAATAAAGTAAAAACCACACTAGTACGGAATAGGGTTTACAATCCCGGGATCTCGAATCCCGGGATCCCGGGATCCCGGGATCTCGACCCTATTTCCGAGATTAAAATTCCCGGGATTACGTCTTCGAGATCTCGAGGTATTTCGAGATATTTGAAAGATTGGCCCTGAGTTCCCTCTAAGTGACATAGTTAAGAGAGTCAATGGCTTTTTTGAAAATGCATCTAAATTTTTTATGTTCCAAGTTTGATAAATTGCCAATGTGCTGTATTTGCCGAGCCAGCTGGTTAAGCCTCGTTCACACGATGACACTAGTATCGTGACATTAGTGCCGAGGAGCAGCGCGAAATCTGGGCTAAATCAATGCCGTGACACAAATCGTTCAGACGCGTAATAAACAGTGTTGTGACACTGCTACTAGTATTGCTTCTGTAAACTGAAAATACTTCGTAAATTGATAGCTGAAAGACAAATCACAACGATTTAAAATAACGACTAAAGGCTCGTTCAGACAGAGCTAGGTTTGCGGTTTGCGGTCTCGAGACACAGGAATGATCCTCAAGCGGGTGAAACAAGTCCTGGAATCGATGCCTCCAACATCGGTAGAATCCGAAAGGGCATTCTCGGCGGCCGGTTTGTTCTTCAGTCCTTCACGAAATTACGGTCGAGAATGAGTGATAACACAATTCAGTGTCTTACCTTACTTCGCCAATATTTTTTACGAGTTGACTAGTTTTACCTACAGTAGATGTTTGTTTAGTTCACGTTGAAAGATATACATTTTACAAGCACGTATCGTCTTTTGAAATATTTCTTGAAACTTAATGATTAAAAACATCAGTATATATAAATCTAAGATTTATACAGTATATATAAATCTCGATCGAGATCCCGGGATCCCGGGATTGGGATTAGCCAGTCTCGAAAATCCCGGGATTGAGAAAACGCCTCGAGATTGTAAACCCTAGTACGGAAGAATGTTATTCGAGCTTTCGACCGTCCTTCAGACGGTCATAATCATGAGATGAATGAAAACATTTACACCTACACGTACACCAAAAGATAAAAATGAAGAAGTTAACAGGTAAGAAAAGAACAGAGCGTGCCGACACAGGAGGGGCGGAATGACATGTGCAAGGAGGCTCAGACATCTAAGATAAAACATTTCCAACACCGCGAATAACGAGATTAGCAACATGAGTATTTACATTAATGAGGCCGGAATTGAGATTTACAACATTGTCGGGATGCGATCTTATTACAGATGATTCTAACACTTTTCTGGTATGGAGGTCATTGCAGGGATAAATCAAGCGGGCGCTATCAAAATTAAAGGAGTGGTCATTATTTACAGAATGCACATATAAAGCATTGTTCATGTTATGATTGCGAATATCATACTTGTGCTCTTTAATCCGAACGTTCAAAGAACGACCGGATTCACCTATGTAAAATTTATTGCAGTCATTGCAATCAATGCGATAAATGCCAGAAGAAGGAACGACCTTGGGGGCATTGGAAACCACAACAGACTTAATCTTATTAGGATAGGAAAAGCTAACATTACAATTCAGGTGCGAGCGAAGCAAAGATTGAGTGCGAGTATTCAATGACGGAACATATGGGACACAAAAACGCGAATGGAAGGAATCAGAGTCAGAACGAGGATTTGGTTTATAAAATGAGGATTTAGCCTTGTACAAGGACTTATTAAGTACAGATTGAGGATAGGCTAAGGCAGAAAGTGAAGCGAAAATGAAATCAACTTCATCAGACAAAAATTCAGGACTACATACTCTCAAAGCGCGAAGGAACAAGCCATGTGCAACGCTAAGTTTGATGGACAAGGGGTGGAAAGAGAAGAAGTGAAGATAGGAATTCGAATGAGTATGCTTTCGAAATACCTTCAATTTCAAGCCTGTGGGAGAGCGAACGATCAAAACGTCAAGAAAAGAAATAGAACAATCTGATTCCCATTCGAATGTAAAAGATAAAGTGGGATAAAGAGAATTAAGGTAGAACAAAAAGGAGTTTAAATCGAAGGTGGAGTCTACAGCAGCTAAAATATCATCAACGTAGCGAACAAAGAAAAACGGTTTTGATCCCACAAAAGAGGAAATGAGTTCAGATTCCACATGTTCTAAGAACAAGTTGGCTAACACGGGAGACAAAGGATTGCCCATTGAAAATCCAAAGGTCTGTTCAAAGAATTTTCCATTTACAGAAAAAGAACTATGCGAGGCTGCAAGCTTAATCAAATCTAACATACATGGAATAGAGATAGGCAAAGTAGGATTAATGTCTGGGAGACGCCTGGCGATAAAATCAAGTGTAGGTGAAAGGGGAACATTAGTGAACAGAGACTCGGCGTCAAAGGAAATAAAGCGATCAGAAGGAGATAAAGTAAGGTTACGGAGCCTGGACAACAGATCTTCATTGTGCTTTAAGTGAGAGGACGAAAAAGACCCGAGAAAAGGGGATAAAAGAGATGCAAGCCTTTTGGAAAGATGATAGGTGGGAGAATTTACATAGGAAAGGATAGGACGCAAAGGACAATTCAGTTTATGAATCTTGGGAAGACCATAAGCATATGGTAAAGAAGGTAAAACAGATTTGAAAGAAAGAATAAACGATCTATACTGCGGATATTTGTCAGACAACGATTTCAAGCCACGATTAAAGTTAGACTGCATAGAAGCTAAGGGATTAGCATCAAGAAGTTTGTATTTATTTAGTGCGATCAAGAAAAATGGAAGAGAGCTTTTCAGAATAGGCGTCTGAATCAAGGATAACAATTTTAACACCTTTGTCAGCTTGGGAAATCTTAATAGAGGAATTTCTTTTAAGCGAAAGGAGAGCGTCATGATAGCGCTTAGGGAAATCGGACATAGAGTTCAAATCATTGAAAATAGAGCCAATGACTGATGAAAGATACCCATTACCAACAGAATTATTACTTAGAAAATTAAAATTACGAACATACAATGGAAAATGTTTACGGTTGGCAGGAAGAGCAAAATTAAGACCAAAACTCAGAATTTCACGTTCACAAGGAGTTTTGGTCTTAATTTTGCTCTTCCTGCCAACCGTAAACATTTTCCATTGTATGTTCGTAATTTTAATTTTCTAAGTAATAATTCTGTTGGTAATGGGTATCTTTCATCAGTCATTGGCTCCATTTTCAATGAGTTGAACTCTATGTCCGATTTCCCTAAGCGCTATCATGACGCTCTCCTTTCGCTTAAAAGAAATTCCTCTATTAAGATTTCCCAAGCTGACAAAGGTGGCAAAATTGTTATCCTTGATTCAGACGCCTATTCTGAAAAGCTCTCTTCCATTTTTCTTGATCGCACTAAATAAATACAAACTTCTTGATGCTAATCCCTTAGCTTCTATGCAGTCTAACTTTAATCGTGGCTTGAAATCGTTGTCTGACAAATATCCGCAGTATAGATCGTTTATTCTTTCTTTCAAATCTGTTTTACCTTCTTTACCATATGCTTATGGTCTTCCCAAGATTCATAAACTGAATTGTCCTTTGCGTCCTATCCTTTCCTATGTAAATTCTCCCACCTATCATCTTTCCAAAAGGCTTGCATCTCTTTTATCCCCTTTTCTCGGGTCTTTTTCGTCCTCTCACTTAAAGCACAATGAAGATCTGTTGTCCAGGCTCCGTAACCTTACTTTATCTCCTTCTGATCGCTTTATTTCCTTTGACGCCGAGTCTCTGTTCACTAATGTTCCCCTTTCACCTACACTTGATTTTATCGCCAGGCGTCTCCCAGACATTAATCCTACTTTGCCTATCTCTATTCCATGTATGTTAGATTTGATTAAGCTTGCAGCCTCGCATAGTTCTTTTTCTGTAAATGGAAAATTCTTTGAACAGACCTTTGGATTTTCAATGGGCAATCCTTTGTCTCCCGTGTTAGCCAACTTGTTCTTAGAACATGTGGAATCTGAACTCATTTCCTCTTTTGTGGGATCAAAACCGTTTTTCTTTGTTCGCTACGTTGATGATATTTTAGCTGCTGTAGACTCCACCTTCGATTTAAACTCCTTTTTGTTCTACCTTAATTCTCTTTATCCCACTTTATCTTTTACATTCGAATGGGAATCAGATTGTTCTATTTCTTTTCTTGACGTTTTGATCGTTCGCTCTCCCACAGGCTTGAAATTGAAGGTATTTCGAAAGCCTACTCATTCGAATTCCTATCTTCACTTCTTCTCTTTCCACCCCTTGTCCATCAAACTTAGCGTTGCACATGGCTTGTTCCTTCGCGCTTTGAGAGTATGTAGTCCTGAATTTTTGTCTGATGAAGTTGATTTCATTTTCGCTTCACTTTCTGCCTTAGCCTATCCTCAATCTGTACTTAATAAGTCCTTGTACAAGGCTAAATCCTCATTTTATAAACCAAATCCTCGTTCTGACTCTGATTCCTTCCATTCGCGTTTTTGTGTCCCATATGTTCCGTCATTGAATACTCGCACTCAATCTTTGCTTCGCTCGCACCTGAATTGTAATGTTAGCTTTTCCTATCCTAATAAGATTAAGTCTGTTGTGGTTTCCAATGCCCCCAAGGTCGTTCCTTCTTCTGGCATTTATCGCATTGATTGCAATGACTGCAATAAATTTTACATAGGTGAATCCGGTCGTTCTTTGAACGTTCGGATTAAAGAGCACAAGTATGATATTCGCAATCATAACATGAACAATGCTTTATATGTGCATTCTGTAAATAATGACCACTCCTTTAATTTTGATAGCGCCCGCTTGATTTATACCTGCAATGACCTCCATACCAGAAAAGTGTTAGAATCATCTGTAATAAGACATGGATTCCTTTATAGTAATGGCCGGGATGGGAAACTTGAAATTAGGGAAATACGGAAGAAGGGTCACTACCGCTCGCTCGCTAAAGGTGTGGATGGTAGCACGCAGTTAATATTTGACATGCATAAGTACCTAATCGCCTTTGTTTTTAGTAATCATGTGCACTGTCTGCCTTGAGAGAGCAAGCACATTGTTCGCATCACTGCCTTTATATTATCAATACCACGAATATAATAACTAAAAATGCATAGCTAATAGTTTATTAGCATTAAATGGACCTTCATCTCAAGAGGATAAACGTGTCTAAATTTTGCAGGATCAATTTCAAATTATAATAGTAATACATTATTTTATCCTTGGCTATCGATAAAAATGAAAACAATCGGAATCATAAAAGAAATCGCTTAGTGAATTGAAAAAGTGAATCCAACACAACGGAATTGACAATTGATATGTCATACAAAGTTAACTATTATCAGAGTTTGTCAACTGACTTTTTCAAGAAACTCAGTTAAAAGTAAGTTAACCTAGTTTACCAGAAATTAACCAAGTTAAGTTAAACTCGGTATACTGAGTTTTTCAAAAAAAAACTCGGTTATAACTAAGTAAAATAATTCGCTAAAACTCAGTTAACTCAGTTACATAAAAATCCATGTAGAACTGTTAGTATAGACATAGGCCGTCCGAATTTGATTCTGAAAAATTGCATGTTATAAGCGCTCCAGTCAATAACTTTTTCATGAAAGTTTGGACGTATTCACAGGCAGTTGTAGTCTATCCATAAAAGCAAAATGATAAGATACGCAATAGGTAGATGAAGAGAGAAAAGTAAAGATGGAAACTTAGAAAATGAAAGCATTATCTTGCAAGGTTTAAGAACGTAACAAAAGAGCTGATCTAAATTCGCACAAAAATATAAGACTAGAATGACTGCTACTTATAAAAGTAACCAATGTGTAGACTTTCTATGGAAGGATGAGTCTGTATGTTTACACAAAAAAGATCTGTTTTAGCAGTCACAAGCCTGCTACAGCCTATATACCTAAACTAAGCTGTATGGCTTCAAAGTTGCGGTACATGATTTTGTCTATAATTGAGATCTAACCTTCATTACTTGCTGTAGCTAAGTTACAGCATATTCCAGTATAAGCAAAATTATCTTGATAATATCTAAAAGGGACATTCTGCAACTGATTGCTCAGCTTATCTCAAATTTGGTCTCGCGCATTTTTTACTCATCCCTGCCCAACCCAAGGCACGAAGCCATGCTAGAAGCTAGGGATAGAACAGCGCGGCCCTTAGCCAACTGAGCTATCCCACCACCTTAGTATGAGCAATACACAAGCTAAAATAATCCTACGAAATGCACCAATGTAAATGAAGATCCTTTAAAAAATGAATTAGACTTAAAATAATTCGACAAAACCATTTTCTATTCTTCTTCTGTTTCCTACCATAGCAGTTCCTAAAATCCGTATTCATACATTCAAGTGATTACATTTGCATCACTGCTATCAGAGAAGCGGTTTTTCTTTATATTTAGACTACGAAGCAAGCATAATATCATATAGAAAAACAATATAAAATGTCACGCATTAGTATTACTTTGAACTGTGACATAAATCATCAATTACGCTTCCATGATAATGCGATCGAAGCAAGAGCATATTTATCACAACAAATACCTTCAAAAACAAAAGCCGGATAGAACAAATAAGGGAAGTTCAGAAGAAAGTTTTATTGTGTCGCAACATGACAGATGCCTCCAATAATTCTAACTTTAATGCACCTCTTCGAGCTTTGGAAGATGCCACAGACACAGACACATCCTCGTATTCATTGCATTACTTTTGTTGTGCAAAAATATATTTAATTCATGCCTAGAAAATTTTTTAAAAAACATTTTATGCGGTAGGTAAATTGTGATAAGCTTCACAAAATCAAGATGATGTAGCCTAAATATTTATAACCAGCGAACTCATTTCGCCTTGTTCGAATATTACCTTGTTGCTGTTTTCTTGAATTGTTAGAATCCTCGCGTTCAATAATGAAGTCGTCGTTTCTAAAACGTTTGGAGCACAAAAAAGCATTCTTTGCTTTATCCCGCGTGAATCCGTCATCTTGATGACGTACTCTTCGGTACAATTCATCAAAAACCTCGTTCTTTCGAAGTTTATGAAGTTGAAGAGAAACTCCAGGAGACTGATGTCGCAGAAGACTTTTATAAAAAAATTGCAATTCGGAGCTGAGCACAGTTAGGCGTCGTCAAACCTTCACATACGCGAAGTATAAAATGTGACTATGGAAAGGAAGGCATGTAAACGTATATCTTATCGACTTTTCGTCTTATAATTCCTAATGAAGTTAAAGCTTTCAACCGTAATGTGTTGTAGAACGGGAACATTGTTTATTTATTTTGCTTGTTCCTCCCTTTGATTTGGCCACTGACCAACAGGCTGTAGGTTTCAATGTTCATCACCTGGTCAGAGGTTCTCTCTGTTTCGCGATAACGCACAGGTTTGAGGGAAAATCTGCTTCTCCAAAAGTGACCCTTCTTCCGTATAGCCGCGATGAGAGAAATTTCTCAGTTTCCCATCCCGGCCACTACTATTAAGGAATCCATGAATAAGATCGCATCCCGACAATGTTGTAAATCTCAATTCCGGCCTCATTAATGTAAATACTCATGTTGCTAATCTCGTTGTTCGCGGTGTTGGAATGT
This sequence comes from Prostheceraeus crozeri, assembly GCA_907163375.1. Lineage (NCBI taxonomy): Eukaryota > Metazoa > Platyhelminthes > Polycladida > Euryleptidae > Prostheceraeus > Prostheceraeus crozeri. The sequence continues at coordinate 6,348 of CAJQUW010005107.1, read as the reverse complement.
TTTATCTTAGATGTCTGAGCCTCCTTGCACATGTCATTCCGCCCCTCCTGTGTCGGCACGCTCTGTTCTTTTCATACCTGTTAACTTCTTCATTTTTATCTTTTGGTGTACGTGTAGGTGTAAATGTTTTCATTCATCTCATGATTATGACCGTCTGAAGGACGGTCGAAAGCTCGAATAGCATTCTTCCGTACTAGTGTGGTTTTTACTTTATTCAAATAAAACTTGATTACCACATTAGTCCCTACATTACAATCACATTAAAGTAAAATGACTTAGGCTATTAGTGCGAACAACTTTCAGAATATTCTATCTTGATGGCCAGCAAGGTAATATAGATATCGTCATTTGTATTAACGAAATGAAAAATGCAATTAATAAATAAATTAACTAATATGATAACATGAGCTAACGATTAACTAAATAAATCTGCAAAAAATTCCCTACGAATCATCACAATTGTGCAATCCCTTAAGAGAGATAATTTAGCTTCATCACAGACAAACTAAGTTATCAATTATAAATTACAAATATCAGAATTAATTTGCACAATGGTTTCAATACTCTATCTTAAGCTGCATCTACAATACAAACAACTCGACACGTCAATAGCACAATTCGATGTCTCATTCATATGGATGGAGATAAAATCCTGTAAACAATGCCAGTGGCTACTTCAGTGCAGAGTCGGAACCGATCAGGATTTGAGTACCCGGACCCGATCGGTGAATTTTCGCCTTCAGTGACTGGTCTCTGACAGATTACAATTTTACGCTATTCACTTCTTATAGTATCTTTTTTCGATGAATATTCGTCATACCAGATTACTTCTGAAGTATGTATGCTACTTGTAGAGTCACCATCAAATAAAAAGTGATCAAATTAATGTCATCAAATTAATCAATTACATGTGATCACGTCACATTAATACATGTTTTACTAATACTCGTATGTGGGCATCGATAATTAGTATGAAGTTCCAGTATAGCTTCTCTGAGAAACATTAGTCATATACAAGCACGCCTAGTTAAATTCCGTATGCCATGTAATGTAATTGTGAAATTGTTCCGCATACTGGATGCCAAACTTAATTGACTTCATAACTGCATTTTTACACACTTTATTTAACAATGCAACAATACAGTGTATATAGGCTATCCATACTAATATGACAAAGAATAGAAATTGAATTCCAACATGCTCAGATAAAATAAATTAAAATTTTGGTCATTAAAAATTGCAAGGAGGTAGTGAGAATGACTACAACAGCACCTAATCATTTCATTTAATCTAAATTTGTTGCCCAGTGTAATTTTCATCTTGATATTAACAAAGTGGAAGTTGTTAAGGATATCAAATAATATTTTTTGCCAGATTAATTTTATTAGCAAAGCTTGCCAACCATTTCAACTACTGGTGCAAAACTGCAAAACTTACATGCAACGCATGTTTTCAGAAATAATTACGATTTACACATGGATATACTGTAGACACAAAAGGGAATTTCACTTTTAGTGTGGTTTACCATGAGGGATCAGGTAGGCCTACGATATACTGTATGTAGACCTACATGCTCATTTCAAATCAGAAAGTAGCCTTATTGTATTACTGTGATCTGGCTGCTGAATGATTACGGCGGATAATAGCAGAATTTATCAGCGGCATAGATTTCACACCTGATCCCTTATACTGTACATGTATAAAGAATTCAATAACAGAGAGCCTTGTCCAAGCACTTTGTTCTTGGATATAATAAAAAATATGTGTTATCTCCTTAAGTTTGTTAATTATTATTAAGATATTAGTATATACATGTAGATGTACGGGTTGCAAAAAAATGTTTTCACACCACGAAATGCATTAAATTAAAAACAGCACTACATTTTATGAGCATCTTATATTACCTCAGAATGAATGGATTAGAAGAATGCAAACATTTCAAAACATCGACCTTTCAAAAAAGTCGATCAAAATATACAAGTACATTTTTGGCAAGATAGTGCACTAACAGTAATCTAGTGTACATATATTTGCACAAATAATGAGCATAAAAGTTCACAAAACCCTGCAGTAATTACTGCAGCTATGTACATGTATGTGTAAAACGTCCTATAATACGTTTGATATGATGAATGTATCTACATCATTTACTTGCGCTTATCGTCTAAAAAACATTTAGACCCAGTTGAACAACATTCTTGATATTTTGACTTCTGAATGTCAACAAAAATGTTACTAGGATGAATTGCATACATTATATATCTTCTGCATTATATGATCTTAGTTTCATGAAGCACATCAAAAATCGTATATAGAATTACAATTATGCAATTAAATTCTTAGACTCTTATTACATAAATTAGATATTTTCTATTTTCAACATTTGCAAGCTAGGTCACGCATAAAGTGAATAAAAATTAAGTTCAAAAGAAGACACATTGCAAAGGAAGCATTCTACTAGTACTGACTATAGACCTGGTAGAACATTGGCAAGATTCAATATCGAATGATCCATTTAACTTAAAGCTACTGGTTGTTGCAAAGAGGCCTATCAGTTCAACAGTAATGAAGCTGCTTACTTTTGCACATAAACAACTTTGTAAAATACATAAAGTAGAATAATTGTAGCTGATCGATGTTCAGTATGATGTACAATATCGTTGCATATAAATCGACTCAGCATTTACTTAGACAACCTTACTAACCTGCTGTACAAGCTTTACTGCTTACAACCTCCTTTATTTATTGTGGTCGTTCTAGAAAATTTTGCGCAACTTGCAAACGTCAATGCAAAATATTTGGTATCTTTGACAACGACGACGAAATTTTCAGCATTGAAAATTATTAAAAAATATTAACCAGATCATGAGGAATCTTAATAACTTTATCAAATCATGTAAAAAATTGAATACCAATGGCTGTGTGGTTAACAAACATGTGCTACGTCAAGACATAAAGTAGGAATTGAATTAAAAATTTTGTGTTTGGTTATACTGAGAGGGAACTCTATATTTCTGAAAACTTGATTCAATAAGAGGAAGCTATAATTTATTGAAGAGTACAGAAATTGTACTTCTTACTCTGGGTACTCGAGCAATGTAGGTTCTAGAATTTACCGAGAAAAATGTTACTGTATGTAAATTGTACATACTGTGAACCTCGAAAATGAGTTAGAATCATAATACGAAATGAATAAGAATAGCAATAGGAATCCAATACGATTTTTGAAACACATGTGTTGAATATAATCATGCAATTAAAATAGTGTTCAGAATATTCTAAAAAATCAAAATCAGCGATTACGAATGCATGATACAATATCATATATATATTAAACTAGCGGTTCATCAAGTTCTCCAGCTTTGATAAAAACTATCTTAACAAAATTAATGGCTCTAGAATTCTAGCAAAGTATTTCTTTGTTAACACAAATTACGCCGGCTCATACTTAATCAATAAAAAACGTACATTTTCCAATTATAAGAGCATTATTGAAATTCTTAGCATTGGCTACATTCAGTGCAAAATTTAAGCACAGATTTGACGAGGTATTTGCTTCGAAGGCTGTTTCCATAAATCTACCAAGCTTCTGTATCACTTTATATTTATATTATGCTGAATTGCATTAATAACTATAATGACTTGAACATTTTTAAATTTTCATACTATCTCATCACGCTTCATTGCTCATTCTATTTACTAAAACAAGGTAATATAGCCAATAAAAACAGTTGTAAAGGATGAAACATGCAGGAAACAAGAACCTGCTGTAAGCGTCGATTTCTGAATCAATCTGGCCATCAGCAGCTCTTGATTCCTCTATTTGATTGGTCAGTAACGTTTCTAGTTCACCAGCGTGCCCATTGGGATTTCGGCTGTTGCAATGTTGGATGACCCCCATCCGAATCAATTCCTGTCGTACAATCGATCGAATCTGCTTCTGCCATATTTCCTGACGCTTCTTGCGGGCCAAAACACTGGCAACTGCAAACTCGATAAGAGCCCCGATGATGAACATGATACATGCAATAATCCAAATGTCCAATGCTTTGATGTATGATACCCGTGGTAAACTAGACATGACATTAGCACTTTGGGTCAGAATACCCAATAGTGTTAGTAGACCGAGTGTGATGCGCGCTGGAACGGCCTCAACAGACACCCAGAACGACAACCAAGAGACCATGATAGTCAAGAAAGCTGGGATGTAAGTCCCGGCTAGATAAGATCCCAACTGTCTCTGTAATCGAAAGCGAGCCAGCAAGCACGTGTAAGAGCCAGTGGAAGTCTTTGATTGTTTACTGCAGTCAATGACTTCAACTCTGGCGGGTGTGTCAAACTCCGAAATCTGCATTTTGTCCTGCAACACTACAGCGTCTTGTTCTTTCCAATTAAAAGATAACTGCTCTTTGGTGTAGCCGTAGCTTCCAATATTCATTTCACAATGTTGAATGTCCATTGGGAATGTGTGCAACTGCATTTGACATGCAAAACTCATGGTTATCTTTTGACTAAAAAGAATCTCACCATTGGGTTCCACACGAAGTAAATGGTTTGGCATCGTCATTTTATGCATATATCCACTTTTACCATTTCGAAAAAATAAGTCTGGCAACCAAAGTTGGTCTTTCTTTGAAGGAATGTCAATACTCTTCTTATAATGCTGAAATTCTTGAATTTTATCCCAAGATAAACGCGGATCAATCCATTTCTGACGCAGGTACATGTCCACTGTGTATTCCATTTTGATGACGTCAACTGAAGCAATAGCAAGCACTTTCATGTAGACTAAAACATTGGTAGGCTCACCTTCTCGACTGATTGGACGTTCATGGTTCTTATAGTCCTTCAGCAAAGTCATGATGATAATATCAGCCTCCGATGTCTTGTTTCGAGAATGCTTTGAATTGAAAGTATTTACACTGTCAAATAACGGGAATGAAAGCATTATCAAAAGAATTATCAGATTCACACTATAGCTCATTGTATAGGATGATGAATCTCCCAACTGAAGGTGAATAAAATGTACGCGAGGCTTCAACACAAGAGAATCACTGTTCGAGTAGCGAAGATTCGACAGGTATCTAAGATTAGTTCGAAGAATTGAATGATGGCTCGGGGTAGACACGCACGCTGTCAACAAGAATTGATGCACGAGCGTTCGTGAGCGCGTTCGCCGATGTGCGAATCTTGAGTAAAACTCACACAAGTCAAGGTTGTAATTCAAGATCTTTCTGACAATGCGGAATCGATTTCTGTCCCACACTTAACAATATTCATAAATAAGTAGTAGTTATAACTGCCTTATCTTACTCATACGTCATTCGCTTATTATCAAAATGGAAAATTATTCTCAACCATCAGCGTATCATTGAAGATGGGAATCCATTTGCTCTCCATTTGCACACAAGTGCTCAACGGTTGTGTGATATGCGTGTGCTTGCGGTTAGAAGGGGGAAGATTTCTCATTTCACTCATTATGAGCTCGTCATGAAGGTGCGGAGTTGAATGGCCATTAGGGAGTGTGAATAACGACTTTGAAAGCAGCTTAGATCGAATTTTCTTCTTTTCGATAATCTATTTTGACCCTTTTATCAACAAGGAACAGAAATAATTTTCATGAATGATATGTCTCAATCAATAACTATTTAACACGCGAATTCATTAGTCGAGAGGAAAACATACGAATCGAGCAGACATTGTCGTGCAGCATTACAGACTATGGAATTCCATGCACATGTGAAAGTGAAGTGTCTATGAAAGTGAAGTGATTATTTCTGTATTCAATTACGGATATCATCATGGTGTCGGGCGATTAATCGGAATGTGGTGTCCTTGAATAAATCAAATATTAATTAAATTCTAATTAATTGATTGCTCAGTAATTTCGATTTGCAATTCTTATTGCATTTAAAGTGGTTGTTAATAAACGAATTTTCTGCTTGATGTAAATGTCTGGAATTGAGCTTGAATCAAGTCAAGATTATTCAGATAGGCTGATTTTTGCTAATCGCATATATCAACGGAGAGTTATCTGATAAATATCGCTCGATATAGTAGAAGCTCACACCGAGGTCTGGAACCTGCTTCGATTCACGTTTGAAACTAGTAGTATCTTAGTAAGATACTACTAGTAATACTGCTAGTAGATTCAAAAAAGAGATACTACTAGTAAGATACTACTAACAGTCTCTAATAGTAGTAGGGATGCGGAGTCCTATCGTTTTGATAGGACTACGACTCCGACTCCGGGTGGCAAGTATATATAGCCTAGCTTTTGAAAAAACCTGGCAACCTACATCATAGATCATTACAGGCTTACCTGAGCCTATCTTTAGTGATCATTGC
>CAJQUW010005106.1:277500-310707 GCA_907163375.1 Prostheceraeus crozeri | reverse complement strand
CAATTACCTACTTCTCTCCCCCCCTTCCTCAATCTCTCCCCCCTCTTCGCCAACCCCCCACCTCCCCCCTCCTCACGATGATCACCTCCTTCTTCTTCTCCCCACCCCCTTTACCTCTCTGAATCTTCTTTTCCACAAGACCCCCCCACACCCAGCTCCCCCGACATCCCCCAACACCCTCTTTCCCACCCCAACCTCTTCATGCTCCCCCTCCCTCCCATTTCCCTCTTCCTCCCCTCCCTTCCCCCCATTTTTTTTCATGAGCTCCTCCCTTTATCTTCCTACCCCATCTCTTCCCCCCCCAATCTCCCTCCCCCATACCTTCCCCTCTTCTTATCTCTTCCCCTTCTACCCCTTGACTCTAATCATTTCCTATCCCTGTACCACACTACCACCCCTCTTCCCACCAGCTCCCTATCTTCACCCCCACTAACCTCCCCCTACTTCGTTCCTTCTATTACTCAATTCACTCAATTTTCCTGTTTTCACACCCATCCTTCCTCCCCATATGCTTCTCTAATTCTATTCTACTATCTTTATTTCTTCCTACATTCCGTGCCGTGGGCAAACCCTACTTGCGGAAAATATCTTTGGTCCCTCTAAAACCCCTGTCCTCACTATTAGCTCTTACCATAATGAATGCCTTTATCTCAAAGTAAATAAAATAAAGGGGATTTTCCCCAATCTTACATCATTCACTGTGCACTAAAGTCTCTTGCCACTGTATCCAGTTCCCATCTCATGCCACGGTAAAAACTGTTTTCATCCTACCACTTCCCCCACCACGCTGAATTTATTGGCTAAAAAGAACTCGCGAGTTTGTCTATAACGGAGACACATCCTATTTCAATCTCCGTAGTCTGATTTACGGCTGTCTGGTATTCTCAGACATCAATCTCTTTCGTATCCGCTGTCCCTCACATCTGGACATCGTCAACAGCGCAAACACAATTCGCTACACCACTTTATTTCTCATTTTATTCTATTCGACATGAAAGGCAATTTTCCAGTTGGATAAAACTTTCAGTAGATCTTCAAGAACTATTTGCCGTTGTATTCGTTATATGATTCCTATTTATCTATCTATAAGATCTAGTACAAAGTCTTCTCCATTCCACCCACAAGATTTATCACGAATATGTCATCACCCCCCTACCGCCCATCCATGATGGAGCAATACTGAATCTTTCTCTTCAGCTGCAGCACTACTCTCCACCCAACACGCGTGGTCTCTCCTCTTTAATCACTCAAATACCTCTCAACTCCCTCCAGTTAACCAAAATAAATATGTCTCTTTTCCACATTCTTCCTTGATGGCATCAAAATGAAGATCCTTCCCTATACTCTCTCCATGAACACTCTTACCTAAATCTACACTGAAAACCACTGAATACTCATTCAACCCAACAACTATTTCAAGTGTTCTCTATGCTACTTTTTCCCTCTCTCCTCAGTTCTATACCTCCGCGAGATACAAGTCAATTCTTGCGCAACATTTTCCAAGGCAGAAAAACAATGCTTGCGACCATTGAATCATTAGTTTGCACGTCCGCACCACCTCATTCCATCGATCTCAAAACCAAAAAGCCTGATAAATTCTTCCAAATTTTTCAAGCCATCCGCCTACTCTCGCAACAATCCCATCAATCTTCCACGGGCATCTTGGTTTACTTATTATCCCCAGCCCAAAATCTTCAACTCCCAACCTCTATCCCCGGTTCCACTTAGCCCTTCATTCATTCACTTACCTCACCACAGCTATTACAGTCACTATTTCTATCCACGTACGCCTTTAAACAAACGCAAGAAGAGTGTCCGAAGAATTTAGATTTTTTTCGAAGTCGAAGTGATATTTTGAAAACTAAACTCTCACCTCTACGCCATGATTATCTACAAACTAAACAAAAACTAACTATAGTTCTTATTCACTTCTTCAATTTTCTCGCTCTCGCATGATATTTTATTTTATTTTTCTCTCATGATGAAAATGTACAATTGATGGACTTACCTCTTTTGACTGCCATGGCAGCACAAGTAAAAAGCAAACCTCTCACAAGCAAAAAACAATAAACCTCTTCTTCATGCAAATCAAATGTAAAGGAAAGAAATCGATTATCAGCAAAAATGTTCAACACACAATCACAAATCAAAGATCCACATCGCTGTCTGCTTGTACACTACGTTTACAATATTAACTTACATGAATCTTCCATAACAAATACTAATCTGTCTCCAAACTGTCTGATCCCAATTCGAAAAACCTCGTCTATCTCCTTCGAAGAATAAAAATCTATGTTCCCAATGCTACTCTCGACCATTCTTTCTCTGTCTACTTCTCAGACCCTTCACCTCCGCTACCTTTCTTCCTAATCGGACTTTACGACTTCCCATCTACGATCCCCGACCCCTCTCCCTCTTCCTCTTTCTCTCCCTCTTCATTCCCTTTGTCTTTCGTCCACCACTAGCTCTAATTCCCCTTCTCCTGCTTACAAATACAAATCTATCCCCCCTTTTTCCCCATCCTTCCTAAACCATCCTCCCACCCTTTTGCTTTCTTTATTTAACGCTTGACAATTCATCAAATCTACATTCTACTTCATCACAACTAACCTACCCCCTCAAATCACTTAACACTTTTTCCACACACCTCCACTTAATCTCATCGCTTCTTTCTGCCTCCTCACTTCACTCTAACACTCTCTTCCTATTCTTCTTATTATACATCTCTTACATCTTCCTCATTTTCCAGCGAGTGACTATCTTCCCATCATCCTCACATATTCACTGTAAACTCTACTCCATCATTCCCACCCGTCCTTATCGACTCCGCTACCAAACACTCAAAAATCCTTAACATTAGAATCTAAATAATATCTTTTCGCGAGACTTATCCTTACTTACCCCGTCAGTCTGTTCTTCACCCCGACTTTAGTCACTCTTTCATCCTTTCTACCTGTCTGTACCGATCTCGTTATCTCCTCCTTTCGTGACCTAATTCTTTGCTGTGAACACCTCTGTACACGCACAAACTTGCTATTCTTTTGCTTCCTTCTACACTATTCAAACTATCATACACTTTTCCGACACTTTTCCTAACATCTTTGATTCTTCCCTCGACTACTACTGAGCAAATCTTAAACACTTGGAAAAAATCGTAAAGGAAACACTTCACTTTCTACAAATCCCTACCATACAAATCTAACTCTTTCCTCTTTCCGCTACAACTGTCTTCGCTTTTGCTAATCCCTTTCTTGTTCTATTCCGATCCGACCCTCCCTCTCCTCTTATCTTTGCATCAGAAATCCGTTCTTCTATCTCTCCCCCCCCAGCTAAACGAATAAAGTATATCTTTCCCCTCCACCTCCAACTCGCTACACTAACAAAAAATTACTCCTCGAGCTCTTTACTATCTTCCGTCTCCTTGCTTACCTATATGAACAATCATTATTCCCCCCCACTCTGCTTTGAATCTTTTCTCGCGGCTATCTTCCATTCGATTTCCCTATCTCTTACCCTTCTTAATAAACAGCGACACTTCTCATCTATTCCCTCTCTACACCCTACTATACTAAATACTCCTTTTTTTCACGCCATTCACCTCTAATCTTTATCTATTAAGCATCATCGCGATTGTTCATATGTTACAAATCCATTCGCGCACATATCTAGTCCATTCTATTCTTCATCCTTCAAAACATCTTTCCCTTTTCTTCCACATCAATATATCTTCCTTCCACTCTTTTCTCTCATTTATTCTCATCTCTCCTTCTTCTCTTTCAACCCTTTTTAGAATCATCATTTTCTTTTATTCCTTTCTTCACAATCAGCGTATTCCGAGTCTCTTCCCCATCTTTTCCTTAATCTCCCCTAGTCTATATTGATGCTGATCGTTAGAAGTCTTCTCTTCACTCTTTGCCTCTATCTTCCAACACAATCTTATTCTCGACGAAGTCATTCGCCATCTTTACGTCTGAAATATGTATATCGAGTAGACGTGAACTCTTCTGTCAATCTTCCCCCTATCTTTGTCCAATAGATCCCGCCCCCTAACCCCCCATGCTTCTCAGACCTCCTTCCATCTCCCATCCTCATCTCTAACCCTATCTCTACATGCCCCCATCGTTGAAATTAACTACGTACCCCGTCGTCATCTAAAATAATCTTCCCCCATTAACCAGATGATAATATCTAACACTCTACATGAAAAAGATCCTTTCTCCTGCTTCTTCTTCCTTTATGCTATCCCACCAGCATTCTTCCATTTCCCGCTAAATAGTCTTACAATTACTTGTCAGACTTCGATTCAGTATATGCGCCTGCTATCCAACACGACTTTTCTGGAGAATCTAATATTCAATCATCGCGTGCCCTCCCCCGTTCAGGTGGCTATTTATCGTTCTCCATCCCGCCCCCTCAATCTTGTTCCATTCCGATCCATCCCACACAATCCATTTCCTCCCCCCAACAACTTGGTTGGACTCCATAACATCTCCGCCCCCCATCTAAATCTTCCCATCCCCATCTTCTATCTTCCCATCTAATCTCTCATCTATCTCCTATTTCCCCTCTTAAACTCTGAGTAGAATGAACCTCGCATTGAACTAATAATAATATGCATTGAATTCTAAATCTTCTTACAATGCGCTGCCCACCCCTTAAAACCATTCTTTTTCCATACTCTGAAACTTTGTGCGAGACATTGAAAGCATATCTTCATCTCTTGCGAGATTCAAACTACCTTAGTGTGGCTTCTTTACTACATGAATCTTCACTACACCCGACTACTCTTCCTGTACGACTTCTTTTATTCTACGACTGTCTTTCTTCTTTGCCATCTTTTCTGCTATCTTCACCTTCCCAATGTCCTCCAGAGACTTCTTCTTTAAACGAAATAGCGAAAAATCGGCCCCACAAATTGTCTTTCAATATGTCTTCACAAAATAACTTCAAGTCATCTCGTGTCTTTCACCCCCCTTACATTCTTCACACTACTTACCCCCACCTTTCCCATCTCTCTCCATTTCCCACCCCACTCCATCTTTGTCCTTCCTCATTCTTCTCCCCCCCAAATCCTCTCTTCTTCTAACTCTTCTTGGAAAGCCACCAATCTAAATCCTTCACCCCTCCTATCCAATCCCCTTAAAAATCACTTCCTACCTTTTCTTAACTACAACTAACAAACACAAGAGACACCCCTCTCGACGGCTAATTACAAATCATCTCTACAAATCGTCCCCTTTCCTCTCCCAATCACTACCTTCATACCTATAATCTCTTACCTTTCATACAAAACAACAACACTTATTCGCTCTACTCTTCCTACGCTTTTCGCCCTGCCCAGCACTCAAACACTATCGTAAAACACAGTGAAAACGATACTGAACGACAACATTGAATCTCGTCTATCGTGTCTTCCCTCACTCCCCTCCTTATCTCATTCCCTATGACAACTTTAAATCCTCTGTTTCTCTTCCTTTCTTTCCCTGTTCTCAACCCTCACCTTCATTTTCTTAAAACTACTTGAATTGCCGAATGTGCTTTGCTTGGCACCCATTCGTAATATGATCCGTGGTCCCGCACTAAGAGGTGAATGTCGTTTGTTTACTCATCGTAATCTCTCTGTGCCCTACCTATTCGTATGAACTTCATCCTCGCAATTCCTTTTGCTATCCAAACTCTTTTTGAAGCTATCTGCGGTTCCGCGGTCCCTTCCTTCCAATCATCTCATCTTCTTTTTTGCATCCCAGAATCTTTCCTACGACCCACTTATGCCAATGCACACTTTATTTGTCTGCTCTGCGTCCGCTGCGCCACATCCGTCTTCGTCCTCCCCACTCACAGCTCTCCTTAAACATTGAACCTCTCCTCTTCGTATCCCCCCCTCTATCTTCTGCCCCTATCGTAGCAGCACACCTCGTGGAAACACGATACTTCCCGCACCAAACTCAATCTTGCTTACTTCCTAAACCCGCCTCCCAAATTTTCGTTCTTAGAGATAGCCATTGTTCTCTGTCCCTCCCTTCCTTCGTCCCTGTACCACAACATGCATAACTCTATACCCTCATTCCAGCCTTCCGCCCCATCCTTCCACTATCCCCGAATCTTCCTCTTGAATCTTCCGCACTATGACTACATACTCAACAACAAACGATTGTACGCAGTCATACGAGAGATCTACTACTACCAACTCAGCAGTTCATCAGTCCGTCGAACAAAATCAAAAATTCGACTATTTCCGATCTTTGTAACTATGAAATCCGTTTTGAAAAGTCAAAACACACCACAACACTCCCAAGACACTTTCTAACTTTTATGACGTTATGAAATAACATTCCCCATAATCTTCCACCCTCACTCTTACTACTCCCCCCGATCCCATTTCACTCTCATTCCTTACTCTTTATCTTGGGATTCTTCTTCGTCAAGAGTCAGTGATATTTGCAAATCTACCGATCTACCACACAGCAAATTATCACAAACAATAGCGCCGCTGCTCACTCGTCCCCGCATCTTTCTTTCCTCCCCCCCTTCATCTATTCCTTTCTCCGTAATCGTCTCGTTTCTTTCCTCCTTCCCTCCCTTTCCCCTTCTTTCCATTTTCCTTCCCCATCTTTTTCTTCCATCTTTTAATCATACCCCCTTTCCCCCTCTTTACCTCTCTTCCCAGCCTGCCGTCTCTTTCCTTTTCTCTCCCCTTCTTCTTCTTCTTCTTATACTTTACTTGACTCTCAATGTTGAATCTTCTCCAATCTATCTTTTTACTCTTTCCCCCTTCTTGTATGGTCACAATAATCTTGTTGGATCTCTCTATATCTTATCTTGAATGAAATTGAATCTTTAGTCCCCCTTTTCCTCTTTACCTTCTCATTCCTTCAGAAATCTATACTTGAAATCTTTTCTTTTCCTCTTCTTTATAATCTTCTTTGAATTCGTACTCCCTCTCCCTTTCTTTATTTATCTTTTGTCAATATTCTCTATATGTAAACCTTCCCCCTAATCTTTTCTTCTAGAATCTCTCTTCTTTTCCATTCTTTTATTCTCTTTCATCTATTTACTTTTAAAATCTTTCTTCCTCTTAATTATCTTTATCGGAGTCTTCGTTTCCTTTTCTTTTATCTCTTTATTTTTCTAAAATTCTTCTTCCTTCTTTTCTTATTTTCCTCCTTTCTCTCGAATTCTTTTCTATCTTCCTTTTTTTTCATCTTCTTCTCAATTCTTCCTGTTCGTCGTCTAAAAATATCGTTGATAAATCTCTGTAGCTTCTTCTAACATAAAAACTATCCATTTGAAATTAGTCTATTGTTTTGAACTCTCTTCCCCTTTTACTATTTACCTTTTTGAAAATCTCTAACCACTACTTTTTAGACTCTTCCCAAACACTTCCCTTACACTTTGCAAATCAACTTAATAAGTCCCAAAGTGAAATCTCTACTTTATGGCCTATACTTCATTCACGGCGCCTCCCTTATCTTCTACTATGCTACATTTCTCCTCTTATATTCTTACCCCTCTTCATCTTCTTTAAAAGTTCTCGCGCCTCCTCCCCCAAGCTATCTCCCACCCCCTCTCATAATACTTTGAAATCATCCTCTATACTTACCTCACTTCAATATTCATCCCCCTTTCCTTCCCCCTTCCCATCCTCCCAAAATCCCTTATCACCCCCCACCTACTTGAATCTTCCTTCTTCCCTATCACTCCTCTTCCTACCTTCCATTCTGTCTACATCCATGATATCTAATCGTATCTCTTCTATCTTTATCTTCCACTGCTCCCAAACAAACTTCTTCTCACAATATCACACTTTCCTCTCAAGAAAGCTCTTCAATAATCTTTCAAATCTCATTAAATCTAAATCTTCAATTGAATCTAACAAACATTCTTATCTATCTTGAAGTCTTCGTAAATCTCATGTCAGAACACGCTTCATTACCAACATCCCTACCTTCTCGCAAATACTTGAATCCATTACTTATACACCTCTCCATAATTTACCCTCTTCTGCTACTTTCTTCTTCTAATCTCAACTTTCTCTGCGAGCAAATAAAACTCACTTATGAATACTCATCCTTCACTTTTTCTTCACCACCACCTTCCTCGGCTTCCATATCTCTTATTTTTTCTTTCCTACATTTTTTTTGATCTCAACGAATTTGAAACCCCACCACATCATACTTGAATCATTCCGCGTAGGCAACGTTCCCAGATTTGTTGCGAATCTTATCTGCTATCGCCATATCTTTTAACTCTTCCTTACTCCCTTCTTCTCTGAATCTTCTTCCAACTTGGACTTGAATGAATCTTCTCCTCTATCTATCTTTCCATTCTCCATCACCATTTTCAAGAATCAACATAACAAATCCTTAAATCATCTTTCATACTGTTCAAATCAAAACTACTAAACACGTACCATCATCGCAAAATTCTTAACCCTCGGCTCCACATAAAACTTATTAATCCATTATTTCATTAACAATTACAAACACAACAAAGTTCATCTTACATCAATATATCAAAAATCACATCATAAATCATAAATCTATCACACACCACAACCCACCCCCTTCAATACAACAACTCAAAAATACTTCCAACAAAATATAACATCCATACTTGAATCTTTCGATTCAATTGCATCCATTTCTTCTTCTCCAATCTCTTTTTTTCTTTCATTCTCTTTCCCTTCCCTGAACTCTCTTCTTCCTCCCTGAATTCTTGCGCCCTTCCAACATCTATTCTTTCAATCCTATCCTCTCTCTATCCTTTCCCTCCCTTCACTCCTATTATACTTTCTCTTCTCCCCTCGTCATCTCTCTGACGACTCCTTTACCAATGCCCCGTTGAGATCTAATCTTTCCCTCTCCTGTCACAATCCTTCTTTTCCTCTTCCCCCAACTTAAATCTCTCCTATCATATTCCTCTAAATCTATCTTCATAAACATCTTGCCAATCACCTTTCTTAAATACTACCAACAAAAACAAAGAAATAGAAAAAGGAGTAGCAAACACAACAAAAGCCCAACATTTCCAACAAATCTTTCCAAACCACTACTTTCTTTAACTTTTTTTCCTGTAGTACCGCGCCCTCGCAAGCATCCCAAAAAAAATTTCAGAGTGAATCAAGGTAAAAGAGTTTGAAAAAAATCAGCACAAATGTCATGCTAGAAGACAACGACACTTAAAATACAAATTATAATATTAGTGAAAAGAGGCTCGATGTAAGGGCCAGACCGCTTATACAATTAAAAAAAGACCTTAGCAATACTTGAATCTCGTATCTTCCCCTCCCGTACCTCATTTCCACTCCTTCGCGACACTTTCCTCTTCTCCCATCTTCTTATCAATATTGTAGTTCGTATTAATGTCTTTACAGATCACTGTATTTATAATACTAAAATATCTCTACGCTTATCCTCTTCTAACTAAAATCATTTATTACGCCCTTCTTCCCTATCGATTCCCGACTCTCTCTCTACACATTTGAATCTTTCATAAAAGTCCAGCGCTTCTTTAATTCTCCAACACCCCCACGATCGCCCTTTTCTCTTCCTTTCCCTGACTCTTCTCTCTTCCACCCATTCTTCTATTAATCTCTTCAAACTATCAATTAATATCTTCATATCATTACTTCACAGCTTCCTTCCTTTCTTCCTCCACTCCTTTCCCTTCCTCCTCCCGCCCACCCGAGTTCTTCTTCTGGAATCTATCTTCACTCCCCCACACAGCGTTTGAATGAATCTTCCCGCCCCCCGATTACTTGAATCTTACCTCCCCCCTCTTTCCTCTCTTCTAACATGATCTTTAATCCGCGTAATATATTTAACATATCAATATAAAAAATATAATAATAACAACAAATCGCCATACATTAGAATCTTAACCTTATAAAACACACCATCAACCCCTAACAATCTACAACCTAAACAACCAAAACTCTAAAAATTCTATTAACACATCTAATAATATACATTATCTACTATATTACCAATAATTTTAGAATTATCCTCCAAAAAAATAATTACCCACGCTACACTCTTAAACACATTTTCCAATTCAAAAATATCTTAATCTTCCCAAGAAAAACACTACTATCAATAATCCCCAAACATTCAAAACCATGACATTATCAACCTCTTAGACTACAATAACTATCGAAATCTCTTAAAAAGAAAACAAAAACAAATCTAATCACATCTTTAAATTAAAAAATCCTTAAAATTCTTCACACCACACAACAATTAACATCTTCTTCTTTCTGCCTTCCCCTCGCCTCCCCTCCTTTTCTTTCTTTCCTTCCTTCTATATAGGAACTCTCTATTCGAGGTTCTGATCTTCTCTTATGCCGTCTTCCTTACCGCTTTCGCACATACTATCTTTCCTTCTTCTCAGAATCATAATCATTTCCCTATTTCTTCTTTCCATTTATACTTTCTTCTCTTTAATCTATTTTACTTTAAAATCATCTACATACAACCTAACCTACTTATCCTATCATTGAAAAAAAAATACACTCCTTCAATCGCCAACTTACTTTGATACTATACAACTTGATATCTTGAGGAATCTTTTCCCTTCTTTAAAACATCCTAATGTCTGTAATCTTCACATTCCTTCCCAATCTATTATCTAATTTCTTTCTTCTATCTCCATACAATTATCTATACCATAGAAATCACTAAAATCTTTTCAATACACTAATACTCTAAAACATGAATCTCTGATCAAAATCTTTTAATGACACCACCTCTCAAAATCTTCTTAATTCTTTCCTAACAACAAATACTATATCCCCCAATTTTCTTATCTTTATAAACACTTGACATATCTAAACTTTCCTCCATTTAGAATTCGATCATTAAATCTACAAAAAGCTTCGTTTCCCTTACTCGGCATAGACAAAATTAATCATAATCTCTCTTTTACTCTCTACTCAACATAATCACTTCACTTCTTTTACTACAATAATACTCCACTGCCTACACCTCTTGCCCCTCATCTGTACACACCCACCTCCTTCCACCATATTTATGGAATCATTCATACTCTGATGTGACCATACACAAACACTTAGTCTTCCCTTCTTCATTCTTTAATCGTGATCTTTTTCCCCACTATCCTTTCTTCCTCTTTTCTTGCTCGAATCTGATATCCTTTTTCTATATTACTTGAACAATACCACATATCCTACCGCCCACTACTATCTTACACGAAACTACTCTACTCCTCCAATCCGCTCTCCCCCTTTACTTAATAATCTTACATCTTGAATCATATACTTCTATCTAAATCTCTCACCTTTTCCTGCTCTTCTTATTCCATCTTAACTCTATCGTCTTCATAAAAAATCAAAATCTGCTTTATCCTAATCTATCTTCGTTCCTCTCCCCTCGATCTTCTTATTACTAATCGTTTTCCCCCCCCGTCTTTTGAACAGAATCTTCTAAAAAAATACTATTTGAAATCTTTCTTCACTAAATCTCTATCTCTTTTCTCGCTTAACTGCTCCTCTTCCATCTTTCTATCTTCTCTGACGATCTCTGAGCTTTCTATATATTTACTGACTATGAAAGAAATCCTCCTTCATTGTTACACTCTTAGTCTCTTTCTTCTCCTCCATCTTTCAATGAACATGAATCGATCCCTTCCCCTATAAACTCCTAGCTTATGATTCTTTAGTCATGCTAAATCAACATGCTTGGACAATCTAACACTTCGTCTCCCTTCCCTTCGCCCCACTCTTGCCACAATACTACTTCATTGTCATTCTCGCATCTTCCCGTTGTCGCCCCCCTGAACTCAATCTCAGAATCTTCATTTTCTCTCAACTTCTAATCTTTCCCAACATCTTTCCCACACACCTATCCACCACGTCTTTGGCAATCTATCCTAATCTTTTCATCTCATCATCTATCCCTCCTCTTCCTAGCCATCTTACCACTGTCCACTCCTTTACCCAACTCTCTTGAATCTTCGTCACATCTAAAATCACTTACTCGCACTCCCTTAACCATACCCTATACAACCTTGCTCTCTATCTTTTTTATGAAAATCTCTTCATTTCCCCATCTTACAACTACGAATCTTCTTTCCGCATCTATCTTACCTCAATCTTTCTTCCTTCGTCTTTGCGCCCGAAATCATACTTGAATCTTCTCTCCAAATCTTTACCGTCCTTGCTGCAGTAAAAATTTTGGGGCGATATCTTTGACTCGCCATACTACACCCACTTTCTTCTCAATCATCAATACAATTAATCTAAATCTTTCCACACTCTTCTTCATTTGACTTCGTGAATCCTGTTTATTACTATTCTCCTCCTCCGTTCGTCCTTACATCCATCCTCTCTATACTTGCAATCCATCATAACGATATCGGTGACACGATGAAATACATTGTCTTTCTTTATTGTGTTTCATTGAATCTTCATATTCTTTTTCTGGATTAATTTCACTTCTTTTCTTTGATCTTTCTTAACTCTTTTTTCTTTTCTTTTTTTCTTGCGTCTTCCCTTTACTCTTTGATCTTCTTTTTTTCTGTTCCTTTTCGTTTTCTAATATCATTTCTTTTGTCTCTTGCTAATCTACTTTATCACGGAGTTTCTTACTAATACTCATCTTCAATACAACCTTAACTTGCTAATCATCGCAAAATCTTACTCACTTTATTATTTAACAATATCTCACTCCACTGCGCAATAGGTGGAAAACCGTTGAATCTTAAGGCACCGAACGTCCCTCTTTATTTCTTTTCTATCTTTCTTTAACTCCTTTCCCCTCCTGCCTTTCTTTCCCCACCGTTATCAAAAATCCTATAGGTCGTTTCACATATTTGGTATTCTCTTTGTCCCTCCTAAACAAAATCCTTCCATCCATCAACCCTCTCATATTCTCATCTTTTAATCTTCTTTCCAAATCTTCCTGAAACTTTCCGTCAAATCTCGCTTTCTAACTTATCCCCTAATCTTCATACCACACCAAAGGAAGGTATCTTTCTCATCCAATTAGGAATCTTTTTTTCTCGAATACACCTAGGCTTGAATAAATCTTCCATTCTCTTTTCTCTCTTTCCAGATCTCTCCGACCACCTACAAGTTGAAAGATTACGTAATGAAGAAATTGAGGGTAGCTTTTACCGCGATGAGATTGAGGTAGTCACTGAAAGTGAAACATATTTGGTAGAGAAAATCATTCGATGTAAAAAACGGCAAGGTGAAGAATGGTGTCTTGTTAATGGACTGGTTATCCTTCAAGTATGAAATCTTGGATGCGTCGTGCCGACATCTTTCATCTAAGTGATCGACAGTGATTCATGCAAAGTTGTAACTAACAATGTTTAGGGTTTGAGCTATGAATCCAACTGCCTCATTTTA
Source organism: Prostheceraeus crozeri (assembly GCA_907163375.1). Lineage (NCBI taxonomy): Eukaryota > Metazoa > Platyhelminthes > Polycladida > Euryleptidae > Prostheceraeus > Prostheceraeus crozeri. The sequence goes on along the minus strand of CAJQUW010005106.1, from coordinate 297,338 downwards.
TTCACGACCCTCCTATGTAAGTGGTGGAGGACAAATTTACATCGGCGCTCGCCGCCAACGTGGAGGTAGCATACTTGGTGCACTGAAATCTGTTGTAGCACCTCTCATATCCAATGTCGGAAGATATTTAAAACGAAATGTTTTAAGTAATGCCGTTGGCTTTGCTGGTGATGTTGCTAGTGATCTTTCCAGAGGTAGAAGTTTTAAGAGCAGTTTGTTGAATCGTGGGAAGGAACGCGGTTTAAAAACATTGAAGCAGACCTTTGCTGGTGTTACTCAAGGAAAGAAATCACCTAAACGAATGAAAAAAGGAAGGAGGAGGAAAACATCGCGGAGCTGGTAAGGTGCGATCTTCAGTCAAAAGGCATTCACGCAAACGTCGCAGAGGCTCTAATCATTCATCAGGCGCTAAACGACGACGCTGCTATAACTTCTAATCATGGAGTGTAAAACTTCCGGTTTTTGTTTGTTCGATCAACAAGCCTTACAGACAGATATTCTTAGTTCAAGTATTGTAGATTATCATCCTCGAACAGCTGAGAATGCTGGCCCCATTGAATTTGTTATTCCTGGTGGTAGTGATGACTACATAGATTTGAGTTATGCGATGCTTGATTTGAGGTTTAGAATTCAGCAAGCAGATGGAACTGCTATTGACGATACACATAAAGTTGGGACTGAACAATTTACCATTGACTACATTACTTCGTGATGTTTCTCTAACGATTGGAGAGCAGCAGGTGGAAGGTGGTCAAAGCGATTATCCCTATAAATCATATTTCAATCATGTATCACAGTTTCATCCAGCAGCACAAAAAAAGTCATATGGAAGCCATGGGATGGTACAGAGATGAAGCAGGAAAATTTGATGTTGAAACAAACAGTGGCTTTGTAAAGCGATCTGCTATGATTAAAGATAGTAAAGTATGTCAGCTATATGGTCCGCTGAATTTAGACTTCTTTAGACAGTCAAAGTTTTTACTGTGTAATACCAGCATGCGACTCAAGCTGACATTGAATAAGCCTGAATTTGCGCTGAATGCATTTGCTAAAGTTGACAATTTTAGAATTCATGTGGAAGATATTGCACTTTACATTCGTCGAGTAGTACCGAATCCAAGTGTCATTAGAGGGCATGCTGAAGGCCTTAACCGCCAAAATGCCATTTACCCGTTCAGCATACAAAGCTTCTCACCTTTACAATTCCGAAAGATCAAAAGAGTTTCATGAAAGATGGCCTCTTTCCATCGGAAGCACCGAAGCTCCTCATGGTGGCAATGGTTGAAAATGATGCATTTAATGGTAATATAAAGAAGAATCCTTTCAATTTTAAACACAATCAGTTAAGTGAAATTGCTTTACGTGTAAATGGTGTGAGTCATACTGGTCCACCCTACAAACCAGATTTTGCTTCGGATCAATTTATGCGCAGTTATGTTGATTTTATGGATGTTTTTGGCTTTTACAATACGGATGACACCAACGGACTGACTATGAAAGAGTTTAAGAGTGGATATACTATTTATGCATTTGATTTGACTGCTGACAGCGATATTAGTGCACCCTATCGTCAAGCGAACGTGCCTCATAATATTCGTTTGGATTTGACGTTCAAAAGAACACTACCTGAGACGATCAATGTATTAATTTATGCAGTCTTCGATTCAAATATTGAAATTACAAGTATCGTGACGTGATTCTTCAGTATAATCGTTAATGAGTTGGTTGACTGCTGACGATATTAAGACTAAAGTGCAGCGTAATGCAGACGAAGCGACGTTGAAAGCTTTCGATAATGTCTATTCACTCGATACCTTACCACCTGCAGTAAATCACTATCCCATCTTTATTGTGCTAAACACTCATTCACAGAATTTAGGCGGTGAGCATTGGAAAGCGATCTTTATTGGAGAAGACCGACGTGGTGAACTATTTGACTCTCTTGCTCAACCTCCAAATATACCAACACAGCAGTGGATGAGAAAACATACGCGTCAATATCAGCGAAATGAACGCATACTACAACATCCACTTTCATCAACGTGTGGTGCTTTTGTACTGTACTTCATCTTAAGACGTTTACATGTATCTCGATTTGCATCTGTTATTCAAAACTTTTCATGTAATCCATCCTCTAATGAAAAAATGATTTGTAAGTTCTATCATGATTTGAAATAAAAACATCATGTTGGAAAAATTGTTTTTTATTTTACAATCCGCTGGGTACGTACATACTCAATGAGATAGTCTAGGATCATATTTGCTTGTACATGAGATTTTAGTCCAGTAATGATCACTTTACTATTATGAAAGATTGCCACATGCACAGGTAACCAACAACTAATGAGAGCTGCAGGAAAAAGTTCGGGTTCATAACACAAACTGTAACTGCTGGTACGAATCTTCAAAAATGATAGACTGTCACTCAATTGAGTAGAGATCACCATATTGTCCACAGTCAGATTCGACATCACACACCTCTCCCTCTTCCATATCCGACGTAGTAGTCTTTGTAGCTCTAAGCGCATTGACTGCGCCGATGAATGAGAAAGGGCGCCGAGAATCTGTACAGTCCCATTTGGGAAGAGTTGAAGATTCCGTGAATTGTTCATCTTCACCACTAACATTTGAGGACGACCCGGGTAATACTTGCTGTTTGGAAGCTGTTGGTGTAATGTTGTGAGATCGATTTTGGTGTAGAGTCTGAAGCGACGGAGAATGTTGACGATGGTGTAGCGATGGCGCTTCATGATGAAAGAATGAGTAAATTGAGCGATGTACCTTCCTTTTATACTTTTCCCAACTACCTTGATGAAATGTGAAGTTAGTATGAAGTTGGGAATGATAGAGTTGAATTCGCCGATTGTTGACGCGCAACCAGATGCGATTTCCAATACGTGAATGTCTTTTCATATAGAAGTATTTTAAATCCTTCATGATATGATGTAGAGATTGAAAATGGCGATAAGATAAAGCAAACTCTCTTCTCACATTTCCAGTTGAATCTTTGAAATAGACGTTTCGATCATGATCCGTTTCAATACGTTGTAGGGAATCTAATTTCCAACTCATGGTGCGTGATAGTCATGTCTGATTAAGATTTGCATAGTAGGGCGATGAACTCACGACGAATAAATGTCATGATGGAGCGATGTATGTATCTTCTATACTTCTCCCAATTGTATTTGCGAAATGAGAAACAGTTTGCGGAATGAGAATGGTAGATTTGAATTTCATTTCTGTAATGTTGAAGCCAAACTTGATCACCCAGGGAGATGAATCTTAATGTTTCAAAATATTCCAAATCCCTCATGATATCATTGAGGTTGACAAATTGTCGCCATGTTAATGTAATTCCTCTTGATGTATGACCATGAGAATTTTTGAAATGTACGTTTCCATCACGATCAACTCTGATATATTGTAGAGAGTCCAAAATCCAAGTCTTCATGATGTTATGCAAAGTTGCAGATTAGCAATATAAAAATGTCGTTTTATCATATTTTGCTTAGCAATGCGGCTACAAAGAGATTTACTAGTAATCGAGCCGCACTCTTTTCTACTCCCATTGATCATGCACAACAGCTAAATGGGAATTGGGAAGTGGGTGTCACTCAACTTGTTTATAGCAACTGTGTCTATACTTTTGATCATGAGGTGATGACTATTAATATGAGACGTACAGCTGCTTACCAATGTGAAAAGGGCTGCCGAGTATACATTCCACAGTGGCCAAAGAAAGATCTCTTATCATGTAAAAAGTTTATATATGATTTCTTGAATAAAGCGTGTAAACATATTGCCCAATTTACTCCACACAATGATGATTATACTTATATACATCATGTAGTTGAGAAAGATTGGATTGTTGGTTTAAGTCCAAGTTTAAGAAATGATTTAGGTTACCTCGCTAGCGCCTTGACAAGCTATGATAATTTTAACGTTAATTACCGCATAAGTGCTCATAAACAGTTAATATATCGAGAGGAAGCTTATTATGTAGATCTTATTCCAAAAAATGAGAAGACGTTGGTGAAGAAGATTGTGATTAAGCCAAGAAAGACAAACATGACTCCTGAAACATTATTGAAGAAATTTAATTATCTCCTTCGAGTTGATGGTAAACAAGTGGCAACATTGACTTATATTAAATCATCTAATCATATTGCAATAAGTAAATTAAATGATGATGATCTAGTATTAATTTGTTCAAAAGATTTTCATCAGTTCTTGCGACATCATTCTGCAGCTGTTCATGGAAAATTTAATATGCAACATTTACCATGTGAAAGGTCAAATCAATTTGATACAGAATGGACCGTATCTTTATACAGAAAGTGTGTAGAGCCTTTCGGTGGTATCTTACATGAAACAAGAGTGCTGATGCCTCGCATCATTACTTCAGTTAAATTGGTTGTAGATTATTTAAATGAAGTGATTAATGACCAACATATTTCTTTTTCTGAAAAAGAAGGTACTTTGTCTCTCACTATAAGTGGAAAAGGTATTGAACTAATTATGGATAAAACTCTAATGGACATTTTGGGTTTTGACCAAAATATCTTTAAAAGTGGTACTGTAACCAAAGCTAGCGCAGACATGTCGCTATCGCGTCGTATTAACTATTTTCAGATATATTCCAATATTGGTGAAGATGTACGTGTGGGAGATGTTGAAGCTCCATTGCTAGCAATGATACCATACCAGCCAAAGAGCTGCAGTATTTTATCTGAGCATACTTTCAAGAAAGTGCATTATACAAAGCTGAAATCAAACTACATCCCACAAATTGATATTGCCATTTATGACGATGCTGGTGCGTTGATTCCTTTTCATAAAGATGCTGTGACAAGTATCACACTCCATTTCCGAATGAAGAGTTAATGCAAACGTATGCTAATATATTTTTCCAATGTGAATAATATGGAAAGTGAAAATAAGGACTCGTTTCTAATCCACTTGGCCAGTAATGCTTCTATGAATAAATTTCCCAAAAATAAACCATCAGACTATCGAGTAGAATTAAATCGCCCACTGCATTTAGAAGGTGAATGGGAGGTTGGCGTTTCTAGTATTTGCTATGATAGCAATATTCAGAATGTGAATGATTTGGAAGAAATGATATTGACTCCTCGCACCCATGATGGAATAACGATGAATAATGCATTTCAGTTCCCATACAATTTAACATCAGATGGAAAGTGGAACTATGAATGGATTCAGATAAAATCAGATTCTTATGAGCCATTTGGGAATGAGAAAATTATTAAGGCATTCAACAGTGGTAATACTTCCATCATGAAGAATAAAAATCAGAAAGCTTATGAGTTTACTATCTATCATTGGAGTGGGAGACAGTTCCTCCGCTTTCATTCTTTTACTAAAGGTCTTACGCTGAGGTTGGATAGTGAATTCTATCCGCATCTCGGTTTTGGTCATGGACTACATCTAACGTCAATTGCTACTGCAAATGTTAGAAAAGTTTATTCAAATCGAATCAACAAATTTCATTATAGATTTAAAATATTTGATGAAGATGTTGTAGAATGCGAAGAACGCATCATTTTGAAAAAGCGTGGTGTTCAACCTTTATCACTTATTGAGTTAGTAAAACGATGGAATGAGACTGTGGGTAAGAAGTATGGAGAGAAAATTATGGCGGACAAAAATAAGTTGGTTATTCAGAAATATAATGACAAACTTACAGTTTATTTCTCTCCAACATTGCGTCATTTTGTAAGACATTATACACCTATTATTGGAAGCGGTGTGGTGTATGCTTCTCATGAATATCACACTAAAGCTGATTCAGTTAATGATGAATGGTGGGTGGACATCTATGGCGATCGCATCAAGAAAATTTACCAGTCTTATGAAGAATCTAAAGTTGCTATCAATATAATGCCGCGTCTATATCATACAGTTGAAAGCTTCATTCATGTAGTAAATCCTTATATACAACAGAAGTTGAAGCATGTGATGAAAAGTAAATATGATGTAAAGACACACCACATTTCGTTTTCAATTGAAAATCAACGCGTTGTTCTGAGACTGGGTGATGACATTCAATGTCAATTGAGTAAAAATTTGAAAAAACTCTTTGGTTTTTCAATGCTACAAACTGTGTTTGCTGCTGCGCATACGATTGGTATAGAAACACCAATGACACTTGATAAACATGAACAGCACCTTTACATTCAAAGTGATTTGATTCTGGCTATTTCTGTTGGTGAGATAAAAAAAAGAATACATTTTACGTGATTTCATTCATGATAAAGACGCTTCATATGGAATAGTCGAGAAGATGTTTGAATCTATTTTCTATCATCCCGTCGTCAAACAAACTATACCCTCTATTGCTATCAAAATTACCAATGGTTTACAAGAGTGCATCCATGTGAAAGATACTAAATCCCTCATAACGTTAGTGTTTCGGAAAACAAAGTGAAGTCTTTATACAACATTTATTGAAATATGTACATGAATGTGAAGGAATAGACTTTATACAACATCCACTGAAAATATATACATGAGCGCACTTCAATAAACATTGTTATATACAAAAAGTCTTTTTACTTCGTGAAGGGTGGAAATATACAGGGATAGGAAAATGTCTTTCAGTGGAAAAGTCATCACATGGGGAATGTACAGATGTGGACACATATTCACAAGGAAAAAAACAATCTCATGCGATACATAAAACAACAATGTTTATCTACAGAAATCAACATCAAAATACTAAGTTAAGGATGATTATGCTAAGACGTCTCCTGAATGTGGTAGTGTGAGTTTAATTCTTTTGGGTGGTGGTATGTTCGTGTCAGGATGTCCATGTGGAAGAGATATGTTGTGTTCTAGCCAGCACCTCTTATCCTCCCATGCTGAAAGCGCCCGTTTCCTAAAAGTATGAGTTTTGATCTCATGCGACTTAGATTTTAAGATTGTCATATTGACAAACGTTATATTTTTATTTCTATAGGCTTTCCTGAAATTCTTATGTTTCATGTTAGAGACCAATGATCTTGATATGCCTTTAGCGCGCTTAATGCTATCATCACTATCCTTTAATTTCATAGAATACATTTTAGGGCGGAGGAGAATCATTTCAGCTATCTCCTTCCCTGCTGTCTCATCCTTAAAGCAGCCAAGTTTTGCCTTATTTTTGATGGAGTATAGTGGATGATTAGCAGGATAATTTGATGTATCAAAATATCTTTCTAAAGATTTTCCTACTTCATTAAAATTTAAATCTTTTTGAGTGGTAATACCTAAAAAGAAACTATCTGTGTCACCACCCAACAAACGAACCTCTTTTACGAGAGGACACGGTTTTAGTATTTTATAGAAGAGTTGATACATTTCAAGCTTGGAGTAATCTAGAACAGCTTGACCAATATAGATGGGTTTGCACAACTCAACTTCAGATTTTATCATTTTAATACCTACAAGATCCTCATCGATTATGTCTCTATCGATGAATAGAGGTGATGAGGTCAATTTGTGATACTTTTGATCATCATTAACTAGTTTGTAGTTTACGCGCTTTCTAACATCCTCCATCGTCTTACCAAATAGACTGTTGTTCTTATATTTATAAAAATCTTTTTCAAAATTATTTTGGGCTAGTGCACGTTTCTGACTGTTACTATCTATGTAGGGTTTGAGGAAGGCTTTCTGTCTAAATTTAATAATGCGGTGAACTCTTTTTAAAATCATGCCCATTTCTAAATAAAATTTTAAGATGCTAAAGTGGACTAGATAGTTTTCCTTATCATATTGAGTGAGTAAAAGTTTGCGGCAAGGCTTATACTTGGGTTGTCCACATGATTCTAAATCTTTATGAAATTGTTTCATAAAGTCGGAAAACATATCTTTACTCACTTCACCTGATTTGGGTGCGAGTGGAAAATCTACGGTTTTATGTTTAATATTATTTGGATAGATTAGATCTATCTCAAAATAATATCCCCAATCACCTTCATCTGGAATTGCTAGTATGTTGGAAGGGTTGGAGAAATGTTGAATTTCACTATCATCTAACCAGCTAAACTCAGAGTGAGGTAGCGGTTTGGATAATGAACTACCATACAAATTATTTTGGTCATAATACTTCAGATGAGTCTGGTCATTGCCTACTATTTTTGATTTTAACCTATGTTTATTTACAAATGTGAGACCACCGCGAATTCCTCGCTCAAATAAATTATACATCTCTGGATCTTGTAAGAGATGAATGGTCTCACCAGTCATTTTAAAAGCAGACTTAAATGACATGGCTGGCAGACTGACAAAGTGGACGGGATCTAACTTATCTTCTTCTAATGCCACTCGTCGAAACTCCTGAAATACATCAGCCAGCAAAAATACATCTCACTTAAGGTAGGCAATCATATATTCACCAAATGTATGGCAGTCAAATTTTATCCATGCATCTTGTGCATGATCATAATCTTCGGTCTTACATTCTGCGCCGGTCAAATCATTTTTAAATTTATCTATGGGCGGAAGAGAAGTCTCGCCGAGTTTACTAATTGCATCAAAATATGCATATGGAAAGACTCCTTTCCGTGTGATGACTTCATCGGTTAGATTTGGATATTGTTTCTTAAGATTTTGTGTTAGTGGAAGAGACTTTAGATTTTGCACGAGAGAGGCCAGTGATGCAGTCATAAATTGGTAGGAATCTAAAAATTTTATATCAAAATAGACCGTCTTATTTTCTTTAGTTTTATCGACAGGCACTTTTGCTGTCATGGCCATAAACTTCTCTCTCGTTTGTGCTATTACATCAAGCTTCCACTCTTTCATTTGACCTAAACCTCCTTTTATTATCATATGGCTGTCGTAGCCCTTGAAATTATGGAAAATGACGGGTAATGTACGCCGCTTCATCCTCAGCGAAAAATTACATTTTGAACAGAGTGCGTTTCTAAATTTACCAGTGATGTGGTCATGGTCGCGCACTTCCTTAATCTTATCATCGTCAAATGTTTTCTCGACTGCGATCCATGTGTAAAGAGCTTGTTAGACTATGGAAGAGAGAAGTGTGTTATGTTGCGTGTGGCGCGTGAGTGTCCTCCCTTTCATTCCATTCATCAATTCGTCTCATTGATAGAGACAGGTAGAACTCATGGCTCTCATAACGTATGCAATGGAAAGTTTTAGGCAACCTTCGACAGTTGGCTAAATGTCGCCCTGGCGCGAATGCATACTACGTTGAGACAGAGGCAATCACTTGCAAACATGACGCAGAGAGGTTTAACAAGATTGACCATTGCCGAATGTCCCTTGCGGTATACATAGCTACGGGTTTCACCGCCGCCCTTTACAGGAACGCCCGTCGAAAGGAAGTATTACACCGAACTTCATTTGCAACGTTCAAGTTGACTGATAGCAGATTCAACTTAATGATAGTATTCGCCAGTCCGAAGACTGCCCAGGGCAAACCGCGTGGAGGTTCTATCATGTCTTGCCCCATGGTGGCCCTTAAGAGAGCCGATGGTTCATTCTCGGGATTAGGTTGACTATTGGCTTGAATAGTCAAGGGGTATGACGGTTAGGTTGTCATAAACCCTATACCGCCTAAGCCGTGCTGGTGCATCTGGCACCTTTCGGATGCGAGTGGTATTCGGAGTCCACACCTCATCCGTCCAAATGATCCTCTTGATCTTCCCCTTCTTCTCATCCTCATCCCACTCGTCGAGGATGACGAACTCGGGAATGGCGTTGTCTTCATCGATGAAGACGGGAATGTTGTCGGCAGATGTGGCTTCCATCGTGACTTCAAATTGAATGAGAAGCGCTACAATCTTCTGGCTTATATAGGGTTTTCAACAATGAATTGCTCAACAGCGAATCAGAATGCTTCAGGGATAGCAATCGACTGCGATCCATGTGTAAAGAGCTTGTTAGACTACGGAAGAGAGAAGTGTGTTATGTTGCGTGTGGCGCGTGAGTATCCTCCCTTTCATTCCATTCATCAATTCGTCTCATTGATAGAGACAGGTAGAACTCATGGCTCTCATAACGTATGCAATGGAAAGTTTTAGGCAACCTTCGACAGTTGGCTAAATGTCGCCCTGGCGCGAATGCATACTACGTTGAGACAGAGGCAATCACTTGCAAACATGACGCAGAGAGGTTTAACAAGATTGACCATTGCCGAATGTCCCTTGCGGTATACATAGCTACGGGTTTCACCGCCGCCCTTTACAGGAACGCCCGTCGAAAGGAAGTATTACACCGAACTTCATTTGCAACGTTCAAGTTGACTGATAGCAGATTCAACTTAATGATAGTATTCGCCAGTCCGAAGACTGCCCAGGGCAAACCGCGAGGAGGTTCTATCATGTCTTGCCCCATGGTGGCCCTTAAGAGAGCCGATGGTTCATTCTCGGTAGTAACGTCATCTTACACCCTACCAATTCTGCTAAGAGAGTCAAAGACTCTCTCTTTGGTAGCACTGTCGACTTCCACACTAACTGGTACATGGCTAAAAAGTGGAATGTAGCGCCATTCCGTTGGATTGACAGCAGTTGCTGTCATCGGATTGCCAATCCGAGCAAGATTATTAAAAACTCTGTCTTGCTCCTCTATTCTAGCAAATTCATTAAATAAATTTCGCGGCCTTAACTGCGGTCCGCGAGGAGAGTTGACTGCAGCGTTAGGTGTCTCCATGATTGAAATGAAATGAAATGAGAGGTAGTGGTTTATATACCCCTCTAATGTGACGCAACGTTCAAGTTGACTGATAGCAGATTCAACTTAATGATAGTATTCGCCAGTCCGAAGACTGCCCAGGGCAAACCGCGTGGAGGTTCTATCATGTCTTGCCCCTAGGTGGCCCTTAAGAGAGCCGATGGTTCATTCTCGGGATAATTCAAGGACTATGGGACTCAAGCTTGCCGCTTCGCCTCCGGCTCGTTGACGGAAGCAGGTGGGCGCTTCTCTTTGATATCTGTAAAGAAAGAAGTTGTTAGTTATTATCTTGAACTCTAAGTTACTTGTTTTAAACTTACAGATCTTCTCAGGACGTGGCTCGAACAGGAATCCTGTGATCGCCTCCTTGTGGTCGAATGTAAAGTGAAGGCATTCGATACCTTTTTTATCCCTGCTATAACACATCTCGTCTCTGCCACGTTCACAGAGGAGCGGTCTTGCGGGCACACGTCCTTTCTTGTCAAGGGGAATGTGGAGGCGACTTGATCGTCGAGTACTGCTACTCATCACTTGCTGGTGCAGCTCCTGATTAGTCGCCACCACCTTCCCCAACTGCTTTCGCGGCCCTTCCACCTCCTCCCTCATCTTTCTTAACTCCTTCTCCTGACTCTCTCTCTCGATGAGGAGCTGCTCTTCTTTAGCCTTACTAGCGAGGTGGGAGAACCTCTCGCGATCGAGCTCTCCTTCTTTCTCAAAAAGACTATCTTGAGTCTTCTTGAGCTCCTGAGTGACTCGCGAGAGGTTCTCGGAACTCGCTTTATAGAAGAAACAGACCCTCTTCCACACCTCCAACTCATTCTTCAGCTTGTCATAGTTATCAACCAGTGGTGGGCGCATAATGAAGTTGCGACATTGAGCCGCAATCCCACCACTGCTTGATAACTTAGCCGGCTGCACCTCGCTATCGAGGTCAACGTCCCTCACCGCCTCTACCTCGCTATCGAGGTAGACACTCTCGACTAGGTCAACCTTCGTCGAGCCTTTATCCTCCTCCTCTTCCTCACTGTCGCTGCTACTTGTAGCCGACTCATCGCTAGAGGAGGAGGAGGAGGATTTACTCGACTTCGGAGAAGACTCAATCGGAGTGGGTGAGAGAGCCTTTGCTGGCACGCTAGAAGATGGAGCCTCTGCTGACGTGATAGACTCGACAGCAGACTGAGTCTCTAGAATCGGGGTGCGCGAGAGAGCCTTTGCTGGTGCACAAGATGAGGGAGGCTTTGCTGACGTGATAGCCTCGATAGCACACTGAGTCTCCAGAGCTTTCAACTCTGAGCTGAAGAGACTTTGCTTCGCCTCCTCAGTCAGCTCTGGTTGACTGCAGCTGCTGTGCTTCGCATGCCACTCCGGTAGCGTCTCGACAAGGCGAGATGCATTATGGCTGCTACAAAAGTATCGAATGCCCCCTACCATTCGCTTATGTGCACAAGAATGCTTCTTAAAGGCATCGCTACGAAAAATCTTTGAACAGACGCAAAGCTTAAAAGCCGTCTTTGCATTGTTGTAGTTAACCATTTTCTGAAGTGAAAAGGGGAAAACAATGATTATAATTCCGTAAACGTTTGATAGCAAACGATTGATTCCTAGTTTATAAAAACGGAAAAGAATGATTTTACACTTAGTGAGGAATGATAGATTTGAGTGTAGTGAGTGGCACTAGATCCCGTCGACAGCCCGAAGGCCTTGTACTGATCACTAGGGAAGTGAGAGATCTTCCCCGATACCCGCTCTTTACAGCTGAAGACATCATTGTCACTGCCCCGAAGTGGTAACAGGAACGCCGAGTCAAAGGTAGTGATCAGTAGCTGGGATCCAACCCCTCAAAGCTGCCTTAGACTTAGCTACATTTCAAATCTGATAGCAGATTTGAACTCAGCATACTTGAAAACCTTAGTCTACATGTTAAAACTTTGAAAAAACTGAAAATTAAGAATTTTTAAAAAATTCCGCATTTTACTACTCATACTACTTTTAAAAAATTTTATCAGTAGTAATGACACTATCAAACTCTATCACACAAACTTTGAAGTAAGAAGATAGCTTGCCTACTTCAAAAGATAGAGTCCTTTGCAACCCGATATCGGGAGCTCAGAGCGACGACCGTCGCTTACCTCGTCTTTCGATGAAGTGATCAGACTTGCGTTGTCGGGGGTTTATATATGCTCGGAAGAAAACTTAAAATGGCTCTATCTCCGAAAGTATTCATCGTAGCGACATGCGGTTTGTTGCAAACGATTTGTCTCATCATTCTCCATCATACGACACCTCAACCATTCTCATATGACCACGGGAAGTTGGTGTGTCAGCACATGACCATGTAACATGCCACAAGTGAAAAAATTCCTAAGTGTGGGAGCTCCAGTGTGGTGAAAATTTTGAAAAATTTAAAACTTCCGAATTTTGACCTGGGACCTTTACCAAAACATTTTTCATCAAATTTCGCTGACGTCCCCCCCCCTCTGGACAGCTTGCTTCGATCTTGGCTTCTAGTGGACGGATTTTGTCGAGTGAGGTGTCATTTGAAAGCTAAGAGTGAGACAAATTCACTGAAACAAACGGCTTGTTCCTATCTGTCTTCGTTTACATGTGAGACGCCATTTAAGATTTTAGGTCGGAGCTCACCTGAAAAAATCCTAAGTGTCAGAGTGACTTTGTATGGGAAAAATTAAAAATTTTCCAAAGTGTGGAATTTCGACCTGGGACCTTTACCAAAGTTTGTTTCATCAAATTTCGCTGACCCCCCCCTTTGTTCTAACTTTGGTTCTAGTGGACGGATTTTGTTCGTTCGAGTTGCATTGGAAAGAGGATGAAACACTGCTCAACCGCATTTTTCGTTGCGAGTCAATCGGAGCAGCCGTTCAAAAGTTAGAGCGGTTACAAGATTTTAGGTCGGAGCTCACTCTGACACTTAGGATTTTTTCAGGTGAGCTGCGACCTAAAATCTTGTAACCGCTCTAACTTTTGAACGGCTGCTCCGATTGACTCGCAACGAAAAATGCGGTCGAGCAGTGTTTCATCCTCTTTCCAATGCAACTCGAACGAACAAAATCCGTCCACTAGAACCAAAGTTAGAACAAAGGGGGGGGGGTCAGCGAAATTTGATGAAACAAACTTTGGTAAAGGTCCCAGGTCGAAATTCCACACTTTGGAAAATTTTTAATTTTTCCCATACAAAGTCACTCTGACACTTAGGATTTTTTCAGGTGAGCTACGACCTAAAATCTTGTAACCGCTCTAACTTTTGAACGGCTGCTCCGATTGACTCGCAACGAAAAATGCGGTCGAGCAGTGTTTCATCCTCTTTCCAATGCAACTCGAACGAACAAAATCCATCCACTAGAACCAAAGTTAGAACAAAGGGGGGGGTCAGCGAAATTTGATGAAACAAACTTTGGTAAAGGTCCCAGGTCGAAATTCCACACTTTGGAAAATTTTTAATTTTTCCCATACAAAGTCACTCTGACACAGGATTTTTTCAGGTGAGCTACGACCTAAAATCTTGTAACCGCTCTAACTTTTGAACGGCTGCTCCGATTGACTCGCAACGAAAAATGCGGTCGAGCAGTGTTTCATCCTCTTTCCAATGCAACTCGAACGAACAAAATCCATCCACTAGAACCAAAGTTAGAACAAAGGGGGGGGTTAGCGAAATTTGATGAAACAAACTTTGGTAAAGGTCCCAGGTCGAAATTCCACACTTTGGAAAATTTTTAATTTTTCCCATACAAAGTCACTCTGACACTTAGGATTTTTTCAGGTGAGCTACGACCTAAAATCTTGTAACCGCTCTAACTTTTGAACGGCTGCTCCGATTGACTCGCAACGAAAAATGCGGTCGAGCAGTGTTTCATCCTCTTTCCAATGCAACTCGAACGAACAAAATCCGTCCACTAGAACCAAAGTTAGAACAAAGGGGGGGGTCAGCGAAATTTGATGAAACAAACTTTGGTAAAGGTCCCAGGTCGAAATTCCACACTTTGGAAAATTTTTAATTTTTCCCATACAAAGTCACTCTGACACAGGATTTTTTCAGGTGAGCTACGACCTAAAATCTTGTAACCGCTCTAACTTTTGAACGGCTGCTCCGATTGACTCGCAACGAAAAATGCGGTCGAGCAGTGTTTCATCCTCTTTCCAATGCAACTCGAACGAACAAAATCCATCCACTAGAACCAAAGTTAGAACAAAGGGGGGGGTCAGCGAAATTTGATGAAACAAACTTTGGTTAAGGTCCCAGGTCGAAATTCCACACTTTGGAAAATTTTTAATTTTTCCCATACAAAGTCACTCTGACACTTAGGATTTTTTCAGGTGAGCTGCGACCTAAAATCTTGTAACCGCTCTAACTTTTGAACGGCTGCTCCGATTGACTCGCAACGAAAAATGCGGTCGAGCAGTGTTTCATCCTCTTTCCAATGCAACTCGAACGAACAAAATCCATCCACTAGAACCAAAGTTAGAACAAAGGGGGGGGGTCAGCGAAATTTGATGAAACAAACTTTGGTAAAGGTCCCAGGTCGAAATTCCACACTTTGGAAAATTTTTAATTTTTCCCATACAAAGTCACTCTGACACTTAGGATTTTTTCAGGTGAGCTCCGACCTAAAATCTTAAATGGCGTCTCACATGTAAACGAAGACAGATAGGAACAAGCCGTTTGTTTCAGTGAATTTGTCTCACTCTTAGCTTTCAAATGACACCTCACTCGACAAAATCCGTCCACTAGAAGCCAAGATCGAAGCAAGCTGTCCAGAGGGGGGGGGACGTCAGCGAAAAATTTTTATCTCCGATTGCTTTCAAATTCACCATACAGATGCAGAATTTCACGCTGAATCCGAATCTGGCCTCCGTTTTCACATCCGAGGCTTCGTTTGGACACTACACACCAAAACATCCCACATTTTAACCAAGACAACCTAGACGGTCGCCCAGGTCAACCTAGACGGTCGCCCAAGTCCACCAGGCGGTCGGACACAGACACCCGAGGCTCACACACTGTCGGTCCAGAGGGGGGGGACGTCAGCGGAACCTCGCCGGCACATCACGACACTGGCGGACCAGAGGGGGGGGGACTCAGCCACGACGGCGGCCATCTTGCGCTATCTGGTGTTCGCCGTTTTCTTACTACTCATGTAGATGTTCCAGCATCATTCTTCGACAAGTTGGAGGCAGAATTATTCGTTCGTTCAAAAGCAAAGCACCATCGACAGAACGGGATAGGTCATCGCGCAATCGGTATAGTTCGGGAAACCTTTTCTTTGCTGATAAGGACCAACCATTCTTCATCGCTGAAAGTATTGCGTTGTAATGTGCCTTAGTCTCTTGAATGACTTGGTTTCGACCAAATGGAAGTGGTGCAACCATCAAACACATCTCTTCATCTTCGTGGCAGTCTTGAAAATTGGAAAATCTGGACATGTAATCGGCATGTGGTATCTTCTTTCCAGGACTGTGCTTGATTTCGTAGTCGTAGGCGGAGATTTCCAATGCCCAACGTTGAAGCATGGCGGAAGTAGTCTTGCTCGCTGAACTTGATGGTGAGAAAATATATTGCAGGGCTTTATGATCCGTAATTATGATGAACTTTGTCCCAAACAGGTATTTGTGTAGTCGATTAAGAGCCCATTTGATTGCAAG
Organism: Prostheceraeus crozeri; assembly: GCA_907163375.1. NCBI lineage: Eukaryota > Metazoa > Platyhelminthes > Polycladida > Euryleptidae > Prostheceraeus > Prostheceraeus crozeri. Next base: position 280,985 of record CAJQUW010005106.1, on the reverse strand, counting down.
GGCCTCTTTCTGCGTTTGCGAGTACACCTTCTCAGACTTGCTAAGTCTACGCGAAACACATAGCACCGGTAAGCCATTCTGTTCCAGTATAGCTCCCAAACCGACTTCAGAAGCATCGACGATGAGAGTTGACTGCATACCCGGTTGAAAGCTTTGCAAGGTGATGCCGTTGACTAAATGCTTGATCAAGGTGTTTTTAAAACAAATGTCGTGTTGTTCTGTCCATTCAAATTGTTCTTGTGCCATCAACAGGAATAGAGGCTCGGCTAGCGTAGAGAAATGTGGAACGAATCGACTGTAGTATTGAATGAATCCAAGAAACGACTGAAGCTGCTTCACATTCGAAGGTTTTGGGGCCTTTGAAATTGATACAGTGCGGTCAGAATCAGGGCGAATACCACTACCGTTGATGACGTATCCCAAATAGTGCACTTCACTCACGCGGAAGATTGATTTCTTAGCGTTGATCTTTACATTGATATTCTCCAATCTTTGCAAAAGAGCCTGAAGGCGATCGTCGTGCTCGGATTTGGTTTCTCCAAATATAAGCAGGTCATCTTGATACGACTTGACACCTTGTAAATCTTGTACGAGTTGATCCATGACTTGTTGGAAAATTCCAGGAGAGATGCTCAGACCAAAAGGCAGAAAATTGTAATGATAGAGACCCCATATCGTATTTATTGTAGTGATTTCTTTTGAATGTTCATCTAGAGGAATTTGAAGAAATGCATTGGTAAGATCAATCTTGGAGAATACCTTAGAGCCGCGGAAATCGGAGAACATTTCTTCAACGCTAGGAGTAGTAAACGAAGTCAGTTTCAAACTTTGATTGGCAGTTACGCTATAGTCTCAACAAATTCTGATGGATCCGTTTGCCTTCTTGACAGCGACTATGGGAGTAGCCCACGAACTAGACTGTATCGGTGAAAGAATTCCTGAGTCCACGAGTTTGTTTAATTCCTGGCAAACGGCGTCTCGAATTCCAAAAGCCATTGGACGTGCTTTCACGAATTTCGGAGGCGAAGATACATTTAGATGGACAGGATTGATTTTCATACCACCATCCGAATTGCTGAGGGAATGAATACTGTTGCGGATTTCTTTGGGCAGGACATCATTGTTGATTTCTTGGTTTTTCATCTCACTGACATTAGTTTGTTGGACTGTGTTTTCTAAGTTAGTAGTCTGCGGCTTGGCAGTCTGAATCTCTTTCATTGGAATGGAACTTTGAGTTTCTGAGTTAGTGACCAATACCAATTGAAAATCCAAGGCACGGTGACCTTCAAGTCCAAGAATTGACGGACCTTGTTGAGTAATAATGAAGTTAACACGTGTTCGCTTGTCATTCCTGATGACGTCGAGAATTGTCTTACCAACGACTGGGAGGGAGTGGCCGGAAACACCATGAATTTTCGTTGACGTGCTTGAGATCAGTGAATTATCGTACCCGAGATGGTAGAAAATATTCATAGGCATAAAATTTATGGGAGATCCAGTGTCCAAGATGAACTTCGATTTTCGACCGTTCGAAAAGAAAATGGTTTCTTCCAGGTGCATGCTTCTGTCGCCAATAAAGTCGCTGACACCTAAAACTTGAACGTTGTGTGTCGGTTCATCAGCTGGATAGTCATAAATAACTTCATTGCATTCATCGCCTTCATTTTCGGACAACATACCGACGTTTGCCACTCTGGCATGAATAGTAGGATTGTCTGTCCTCTGTCTACAGACTCGTCTGATATGCCCTTTCATATTGCAGTTAAGACAAACAGCATCGCGGAATCGACAAGTAGTACGAGGGTGCATTCCACCGCACGAATTAGAGGATCCAAAATTACCTCCATAATTACCATTAAATGTATCTTGCCTTTGCCGTCTATCAATGGAAAAGTTGTTTCGATCTGGGAAATTATAGGAATTGTTTGTGTTGCGGACTGGAAATCTTGGATTATCATTGTTCTGAGGCATACGATAATTTTTGCGAGGTTTGATTGTTAGGGGAAGTACGATAATGTGTGTTTCGTAAATTCTGTGGATTTTGCTGAAATCCCCGAAAATTGTTGGAGTTACCGCTATGATTCAAAGATGATTGGTAAGAATTACCATTACTATTACCAACATTAAAATTCTTCGAGTGGAACAGAACTGTGTTCTTGGTGAGAGTCGTGTTCTTGGTTGTTTCTGATAAAATAAAATTAATATCATCATCTTGTTCGAGTATAGCTTTAGCCTCTTCATAAACCATATTCTTAATAGAAAGAAGTTTCTTTTGAATTGATACGTGGTTTACCCCGGCGATTATCCTGTCTCTCATAGCGATCGATCTTTAATTGGTCACCAAAATTACACTTTGAAGCTTGCTTCTGCAAGCGTAGCAGAAAATCTCGTAATCGCTCATCTGGTTCGCGAAACATGGTGTGAAACTTGGCGCGTTCTGTAGATTCAAAGTAAGCAGGTTTGCAGTGGTTCGTAAGTAATACGCGCAGGTCATCAATCGATCTTTTCTCTAAATTTTCAGGGTAGGACAATGTTTCTAAAAGTTCATAGGCTTCAGGTCCGATTAGCGACAAGTAAAATGCAATTTGATTATCATCGTTAATGTCTTTGTTAGTTTTACAAACTAAGTTGAAGCGATCATGCCATCTTTGAATACCTTTTGCATCTTGGAGATTAATTTGCTCAATGGTCACTTGTAATGTAGACATGCTGAATAAATGCTTGTAATTGAATAAATTTCAGGAGTACAGTAAAAGTATTATCCTGCTCACGACGCCAATTGTTATAGTAATACTTAATAAAGTGCGAATAGAATGGTATCCCTTTTATAGCTTACGTTCCAATTTAGTGAATATAGAATTGATTGGATTGCAACAATTGAATTCTTGTATTGTGGCTTAGTAGATTGTTAAGTTACACAAGTTGTGGGCACTCAACCTTACCTCAGAGCAACATTAGTAAAAACTGAGACATAAATCAAAATATGAATCAAGACAAATTTTGAAGGTATACATGGTAACTTACTAAAATCCTATTGGTTAATAATTAGGAAAAAGGAGTCCACGACATTAATTAATTTCTCGATGCATTCATAGATTTAACACATGTATAACGAATACGTCGCTGAATGCATTTACAAATTTACATGTACATACGTAAAAAACATCAATATAAATAACGTGTAAAACAGCTGGTTAATAAATTTATCGGCAAAGAAAAGTTATTTAAGTCAGTCATAAAATCATTACATCAAAGTCACTTTAAGAACTGTTACAACTTCTCCCCCTTAGCGAGGAACGTAATCACGAAAGCGTTTCGGCGGCTGGACATTACGTCTTGGACGAATATCAGGAGCAGTATTGATGTCTTCATTGTCATTCAAACATGCAGGAAGAGTATCAGTAACACTGTCGGACTGATCTGGTTCAGATGAGGCTGGACTTGACTTGAGATCAGATTTGGGAGAGGACAGAGTACCATCGAAG